>BLBF01000059.1:13823690-13838510 GCA_015471245.1 Laticauda colubrina | reverse complement strand
ATCATCATCATCATCATCATCATCATCATCATCATCATCATCATCATCATCATCATCATCATCATCTGCCCAACCTGTGGAATACATGAATAAGCAAACAGGTTTTTTTTCCTCAAATTAAAAATCGTGAAAAGGAAGGCTCTCAGAGTGAAAAACAAATTTGTTTATTCATTGCTGGCAGCAAGCTTAGGAATTGTTCATGAATGGAAATAGAACATGACTGTACAGGGTGATATGAAGATTTCACCTTGATGGATAGTGGAACAAATGCTTCAACAGATGAATATGATAAGATTCATTTACTGAAATATGGTTTATGCTCATTTCATATAGAAACTCTAGGAATGTTAAAAACACAACATTTGCAAAGATGCATGCATGAAACCTCATTCTCAGCATGCAGTTTGCTCTTTCGTAGATCTTCACAGATCTTCACATAAGTAGGCTTCCAAATTGGTTCAGCTTACTAATTTGCTTACAAATTCCCCAATGATCAGAAGATTTAGTATGGCACAGACTGTACTGTGGGATAAGTGCATTGATGAAAAGTACAGGCCAATTGCTCACCCTCTTTCTTATAAGAGTGGGCAAACAGTGATTCTGGAACTCCATTCAGCTTTTCCAAATCCCTGGAACATTTCAACTTTTGCTGAAAACTTGGTGTTGGTGTGTATCATCGTTCCAAGGTAGGACATGCTAAAAAATATAGGTGCACTTCTGAAATCTCTTTCTGATATCAGTTATATTTTTTGAGTGGTGATGTTTAGTGCAATACTGAACTCAAGTCCCATGAGGACTTAACTCTAAGAAACTTGCTGATTCCATGTACGAGTAGTCCTCGACTTATATTTAGCGACCATTCAATGGCACTGAAAAATATGACCTACAACTGGTCCTTGCACTTACATCACATGATCAAAATTTGGATGCTTGGCAATTGGCATGTATTTATGATGGTTGTAGTATCTTGAGGTCATGTGATCTCCATTTGTGACCTTCTCATCTGGCTTCCAACAATAGCAATAGCACTTAGACTTATATACTGCTTCACAGTGCTTTACAGCTCTCTCTAAGCTGTTTATAAAGTCAGCTTATTGTCCCCAACACTCTGGATCCTCATTTTACCAACCTCAGAAGGAAGAGTCAACCTTGAGCCGGTCAGGATCGAACTCCTGGCAGTTGGTATAATTAGCCTGCAATGCTGCATTCTAACTACTGCATCATTGTAGCTCTTATAGAAGCAAAGTCAATGGAGGAAGTCAGATTTGCTTAATGACTGTGTGATTCACTTAATGGCTGAAGTGATTTGCTTAATAACCATGGCAAAAACAGTCATAAAATTGGGTGTGACTCACTTTAAAAAAAGCCTTGTTTAAAAATGGAAATTTTGGTTCCTATAGTGGTTGTAAGTTGGGGACTACCTTTGAAAAGACTGATTACCATTGGAGAGCATGTCGCAGGAGGTTTTCTTGAAAGGGAGAGGCTTTTAGATGTCAATACAGTCTCTTAAATGAAACAGAAAAACAAAAGCCCGTAATTCCTATGTGCTGAATGACCTGGGCAATTAGTAAAAATAAAAATAAATAAAATTAAAAATTAAAACAAAATTTAAAAAGCAACATGTGTGTGCATCAA
This sequence comes from Laticauda colubrina, assembly GCA_015471245.1. Taxonomy (NCBI): domain Eukaryota; kingdom Metazoa; phylum Chordata; class Lepidosauria; order Squamata; family Elapidae; genus Laticauda; species Laticauda colubrina. The sequence goes on along the minus strand of BLBF01000059.1, from coordinate 13,836,875 downwards.
GAGAAATTCTGGAGGGGCTTCTGAGGAATGCACATATGGGACTTTGCAGTGCGATTGACTCAATCCCTAAGTTGTGATTCAGGGCGCACAGGAGAACTTTGTATGCATGTCTGAAGGCAATACTTTCGCTCCCAAACCACCTTTTGGGAGATGAAGTCCCAGCCCTGCACAGCCTGGTTGAGAAGATGAGGGTACAGGAAGATGTGTACGAATTAATTGATTTCCACACTGCTCTGTCTAGACCAGGGGTCTCAATCCTTGGCAATTGTAAGACTTGTGGACTTGAACTCCCAGAGTTCCTCAGCCAGCTTTGAAGTCCACAAGTCTTACAGTTGCTAAGGTTGGAGACCCCTGGTTTAGACTATGCATAATTCAAATCTGGTTATGGAAGGAGGGTTAAAAATACCAAGCATGCAAAAGACGCAACTAACATGGTCACGGACGTATGCTCCACGCCTCCCACCTGTCACAACTTGTGAGTTGACTGTTGCCATGGAGATATTCCCCTGTTGCAGTGCTGAGGCAGGTACCACAATTCCTTGGGGGTTACCAGGTATGGCTGTCATGGAGTTGGGAGAATTTTGCAACATGTCCTATATATAGAGAGAAGACAAGAATGGGGAAGAGATTTGTAAAAACATGATGCCCACAAGAGATAATATTTCAGTGCTAAGGACTTCTTGAATGAAAACAAAGATGGGTATTACCCTCAGCCATATCCTCTAGGATTTGCTTTATTTCCTTTTGATGCTGAGGCTTATATAGCATGAGCTGAGACACAAAAAGAGGCTAGTGCTTATTTGATAACTTATAAGGAGCAAGAAACTCCTTATCCATTCCTTAGACAAGATCCACTTACTTTTTTGTGCTGAAACCACGGCTATGCCTCCGGAAGCAGCCTACTCAGAAACCCATGCAAATCAGGACCCCCACAATCCATGTGCCAATTCTGTGATGCAGTTCTCAACTCAAAATGACTGTACATTTGGGGATGTCATAAGTTTGGAAATTAAATACATCTAGGCAAAAGAAGTGGGTGAGAGTAACCAGATTGGAAAGCCGCATACCCTTAAAAACTTAAAATATTTAGCTGTCTGTGTTATCAGTGCATAGTTGGGATAAAAATGTTTAAAAATAAGATACACTCGACTTACAGCAGTTCATTCAGTGACCGTCCAAAGTTACAATGGCACTGAAAAAAGTGAGTTTAGCCTATTTTTCACACTTATGACCATTGTAGCATCCCCATAGTTACGTAACCAAAATTCAGATGCAACCTTTTTTAACCTTCTGACAAGCAAAGTCAGCGGGGAAGGCAAATTCGCTTAACAAACGTGTCACTAACATAACAATTGTAGTGATTCACTTAACAACTGTGGCAAGAAAGGTTGTAAAATGGGGCAAAATTCACTTAACAAATGCCTCACTTAGAAACATAAATTTAGGGCTCAGTTGTGGTGTAAGTTGAGGACTACCTGATACAGATGGAAAAGTAGAATTTGAATGGTGGACTCTGCTGCACCCTTGTTGAAAAGCCTGTGTCTTTCCTGATACACAACCAGTCATTAAACTTCTTCAAAAGTTCTGATTCCTCAGATTTCAAACTGAGCCCCACAATATGACTTTGGCAATTCAGCTTTTAGGCTTGTTGAGTATATTGTACAAGCCACCTGCTCTTCGTGGCTGTCACTAGCCATGCCAGCAAGACATGCCTTTTGCCAAGGCAAACTTAATTTATAGCGAGACATTATTTTCTGCGAGCTGGTGGCATTATCAGTATGCAACAGAGGGAAAGTCCCAAAGCAGAATAGATGCAGAACAGAAATATTCAATTATTAAAGAAAACAGTCTTGTAATTTGAAAGGATAACAGGTCAGCATTCAATTAACACTTTTCATTGCTCATTACGTATTTGTCTTCTCTAAGTAAATCCACATAGCTAATATTACTTTCTTGAAGATGCTGATCAATATATAATAAACAATGTTCCAGCATTTAGAAAAATGCCAATGTATGTGCAAGCAACCCAGCAAAAACACTGTTTGACTGATTTTCTAATTTCTTTTTTCTTCATAGTATTTACTCACTTGATGTTTTTTTGGGCAGATGTTTTATTTCCATCCTGGCTCGCTATTATGAAGAGTTGGAGCCTTGTTGCTTTACTGATATTTAAGGAATTACATCTTGGCTTGCTGTTCACAAGTAGAGTTGTGGTGCTTTCACTGTCACTGCTGAAGAAATCTACTTGCAATTGTACCTTTGGTTGATTCCAGATATTATCAGAGGGTTGGCTGTAAGACCCTACTTGATGCTTGTTATTTTTATCACAAATAATCCATCAATTGAGTCAGAGGAAATATAATACCTGGTGACCCAACATGCATCAACAATGGTTAGGTTGTCTGTTAACATGTATTCAACCTAGGATTTTGTTATTAGTAACAAAACCTTAACTTGCAAAGTCTTTCAAACAGAAATCTGTTCCTGGTCTTTTTCCAACAATAGTTTTTCAGTAATTAAACTGGAGAAGAATCATTAAGCAATTGCAAAGCATAAACCTCTGCAAATCTTTGAAAAAATGATTCAGAAACCAAGAGCCGGTTTGGTGTAGTTGTAAAGGCGCAGCCCTAGAAACTGGGAGATGGTAAATTTTAATCCTACCTTACAAATGAGAGCTGGCTGAGTGTCTTCAGGCCGGTCACTGTCTCTCAGCTCAACTCACTCACAGGACTGTTGTGTGGGGAAAATATGAGTAGGAAGGGGTGTTAGGTATGTTTATTGCCTTGAGTTGAATATGGAACAAAAGATGGGATAAAAATCTAAAAAAAAAAGAAATCTGAGTAACTTTCCTAACGGTGCTTTTCTTAAAGTGTGACTGCAAATAAAACATGCATCCAGGATTCTTTTAAATCCTTTTCTTATGATGAGAAATGCCTAATATTGTATGTGTAGAACTTCCAAACAGGTGGAGCAAAACTTCAAAAATGAATATTTTCTGCAGGAGTTTTGTCGTTTTTAACGAAGCCTTTCTCCAAATAAAACTTTTAGTGTCATACTACTTTTGTGCCATTCCCTCAATAAGGAAAGTAACATTCATATTTAAAAAGCAGTGTGAATACATCGACAGAATAAATTTAAAATTCAGTGAATGAGTAGACAGTCATGCCTATTTTGAAAGCAAATATAAAACTTCAAAAACGGGAAAGTCTTTGAAAGTCTGGATGCTTTCAAGTTGCCTTAGCATTTCCTAAAGCAAATAATTTTTTAAACTGTCAGAATAACTTAGATGTCTGTTGCTTATATTAAGCCCACTATTTCCATATTCAATAAAGATTACCACATAGAGGTTAGCTAGTACAGCTACTGAATTTACATATGCAAGACAATAATTTTGTCATTCAAAGGATGAATGATCTTTGAGTTATAATCTAAGAGGAGAGAACCAACCTAGAAATGTACTATTAGAATAATTAATCAATGAAACAACTTGCCTCCAGAAGCTGTGGTTGCTCCAACACTGGAGGTTTTTAAGAAGAAATTGGACAACCATTTGCTTGGAATGTTAGAGGAAGGGGTTGGATTAGAAGACCTCTAAGGTCCTTTCCAAATCTGTTATTCTGTTATTCTAATAGAGGACTGGCTCCTTCTACCATAAGGAGTCTGTTCTACAACAGCTTCCATAATCTCTTACTATTGGACTTCCTGGTGAGACTGATGATAGTTGAGATTCAGAGCATCTGGAGAGGTCAAAGTTTTCCATTGCTGCAATCTTTGCTTAATGACCAGATGCTGTTGTATTCTGAGCTCCATCATATCTTGGTAGGAGACATGTTGCACTGAATGTGGTCCAACCCAGTGGTGGGATTCAAAGTTTTTTCCTACCGGTTCTGTGGGTGTGGCTTGGTGGGCATGGCAGGGGAAGGGTATGTAAAATCTCCAGTCAGAGGTGGGATTTGCCGGTTTTCCAACCGACTCAATATTTCCACTATCAGTTCTCCAGAACTGGTCAGAACCTGCTGAATACCACCTCTGGTCCAACCATATACGAGGAACCATGATTGAAAAAATCTGCACTAATGGAAAAGGAAAAGAAGACTTGCTTGTGCTACTGGGAGGCCTCTGTCCTTGGGGAAAAGGAGAATCAGGCACAAAGCTCCCCATCACTTATATGCCCATCTTTGCAAGATTTATTCTGAGATTCCTTGAAATATACAGTTCGTATATATTGAAAAGGATCTCATCTCATATCAGAAATGTAGCCACTAGAGAAAGGGAAATAAATTTTTAAATTTCAAACTTTAAACTTTTAAATTTCAAAAGATTACAACTATTTATGAAAATGAATTTATTTAATTTTCATCCACATAGATGGCAAGGATATTTCCAAGCAGCAAGTCATACTGTGTGCATGTTGGTCCCGGGGGCACTGTAAAAGATGAACAGTTGCTTGAATAGTGCCACATTTGCAATAAATATCCTTGTTCTCTGATAGAAACTCCCGTTTTTTTCCTTGTGGTCTTTAGTTCTAGCCAAACCAGTGTGCAATCTATTTAAACATCTCCAAAACATCCACTTCTCCAAACCTCCATGCAACTCCTCAAGTGGTTCTATCCAATTTATAAAGATGTTTAACTTGAAATTTCTATATTTTTAATCATTTAATCTGTTTGAGGTATAGTAACAATCTTCTTGGCACAATCAAAAAAGCTCCTTCTTGATTTCAGTCAAGAAAAGATCAGAAACCTATATCTTAAACATTCTTCTGCACAGTAGAAGGTATCCAGGTCTTCTTGTATGGATTCACCAGCATCTAATGATTTCTCTTTTTCCTTCTAGGGCCATCTTTAGAATCACACCAGGCAGTGTGAGAAAGGGAAGAAAGAATATCTGGCCATACAGATCCATAGCTTCAGCGGGGAATGTAAATTTCACTTAAAAATTTTATTCCATCCTTGCATGCCTTTCCTTCTGGCCAAGTAGTTTACATGTGGCAGAATAAAAAATGCCCAATTTGTATAACTGCAGAGGGCAAGAGAGAGTCCCGTTTTAGCATTGAGCTTGCATTCTCTTCTTTTCCCAAGACTGCTTGTTCTTCTCTCTCGCCCTGTAACACAAATCTGAGTAATTAACAACTTGAGAAAAACATTAGGAAGCTGCCTTCAACAATTCTGGCACCAGAGTGGGATTTTTATCCTGCTGCATCATTTTCCAGTGGGGGGCGGGTCAAGATCACCATGAGTGCAGATGATGATTCTTCTATTTCAAGCTGCTGGGATTAATTTGGAACCATGACAAATTTCACGTTCTCACTCTCACCTCTTTCTTACAACAAATATGTCATGCTAAGATGCCTTGGAAGAAAAACCTTGACTTTCAGCGCTCCTAGCCACTTCCTTTCTGATATAGTTCTTTTAGGGTAGTGTAGAGTAGATGTTCTGACCCAAACCTTGTTCCAAGGAAACAAACATGAAACAGAGGTAACTGCAAATCTTTTAATGATTCTTTAGGAATTTTGTTCCTTCACGGTTAAAAGGCTATTTCAGACAAATGTCTCTGATAAGAATGAACATTGCCAAAGTTGTGCAAGGCTGCCAAGAACACAAGATAAAGTTACTAAGAAATATTTCAAACCCAAAGAGTCTCCAAACACCAATCAAGATACTCTGAACGTCCACAAGGCTTGAGTCTAAAAAGTTCTTTGCTTCCTGCAAAGAACTCCAGTTTTTCAGCTGGCTTTCATCTCCTCAGGGAGGGGCCATTACCTTCCACCTTACTCCTGAGTCACCTGTGCTGCTGCAGCTGCTTTTACCTTCGAGCAGCCCTGTGTGCACACACACTAGGCACAGGCTCCTCGGGGACCTCTTCATCACTGCTGCCAGCCTCCACAATCTCCAAAGGCAGCATATTCCACTTCCTGATGGTCCTGGCCCCATCCCTGCATCACCTGCAGGCCCCTCATCTGAGTCCTCACTCTCTGAGTCCTCAGCCATCTGCACCTGCTGCCGGGGAACCACAACAGTAGAGTAGAGTAGAATAGAATAGAAAATATGGACTGAACGAGACTAGACTAGAAAAGAAAATTTGGAATGGAAAGGAAAAGAATGGAATGGAGGAACAGAACAGAACAGAACAGAATATCAGTACTGGAGGTCTTCTAGCCTACCCCCCTGCTCAAACAGGAGACCCTGTACCATTTCAGACAGGTAGCTGTCTAGTCTCTTTTTAAAAGCCTCCATTGATGTAGCACCTACAAGACATCTGAAGGCAAGATATACCACTGGTTGATTGTTCCGTCAGAAATGTTTTCCTCTGAGTTTTCATCAAATTGAGGCAAACCCTACAGGTGAAACTAAAAAATTAGAATATCATGTAAAAGTTCATTTACTTCAGTAATGCAACTTAAAAGGTGAAACTAATATATGAGATAGACTCATTACATGCAAAGCAGGACAGTTCAAGCCATGATTTGTCATATTGTGATGAATATGGCTTACAGCTCATGAAAACCCCAAATCCACAATCTCAGAAAATTAGAATATTACATGCAATCAATAAAAACAAGGATTGCACATAGAACAATATCGGACCTCTGACAAGTGTAAGCATGCATATGTTCTCAGTACTTGGTTTGGGCCCCTTTTGCAGCAATTACTGCCTCAATGTGGTGTGGCATGGAAGCTATCAGCCTGTGGCACTGCTGAGGTGTTATGGAAGACCAGGATGCTTCAATAGCGGCCTTCAGCTCTTCTGCATTGTTCGGTCTCATGTCTCTCATCTTTCTCTTGGCAATGCCCCATAGATTCTTTATGGGGTTCAAGCCAGGCGAGTTTGCTGGCCAATCAAGCACAGTAATCCCATGGTCATTGAACCAGGTTTTTGTGCTTTTGGCAATGTGGGCAGGTGCCAAGTCCTGCTGGAAAATGAAGTCAGCATCCCCATAAAGCTCATCTGCGGAAGGAAGCATGAAGTGCTCCAAAATCTCCTGGCTACGTTGACCCTTGACTTAATGAAGCACAGTGGACCAACACCAGCAGATGACATGGCTCCCCAAATCAACATAGACTGTGGAAACTTCACACTGGACTCCAAGCAGTGTGTGCCTCTCCATTCTTCCTCCAGACTCTGGGTCCTTGGTTTCCAAATGAGATGCAAAAGTTGCTCTCATCAGAAAAGGGGACTTTGGACCACTGAGCAACAGACCAGTTCTGGTTTGTTCTGACATTGTTTGTTGTTCAGGAGAGGCTAGACAAGGAGAATACGACATTTGAAGCCCATGTCCAGGATCTGTCTCTGTGTGGTGGCTCTTCATGCACTGACTGCAGCCTCAGTCCACTCCTTGTGAAAGTCCCCAACACTTTTGAATGGCCTTTTCCTGACAATCCTCTCCAGGCTGCAGTCATCCCTGCTGCTTGTGCACCTTTTTCTTCCCCACTTTTCCCTTCCACATGACTTTCTATTAATGTGCTTTGATACAGCACTTTGGGAACATCCAACTTCTTTTGCAATTACCTTTTGAGGCTTTCCCTCCTTATGGAGGGTGTAAGTGGTGGTTTTCTGCACAACTGTCAGGTCAGCAGTCTTTCCCATGACTGTGATTCCTACTGAACCAGACTGAGAAACCATTTAAAGGCTCAGGAATCCTTTGCAGGTGTTATGGCTTCATTAGCTGATTAGAGTGGGACACTTTGAGCCTAGAATATTGAACCTTTTCACAATATTCTAATTTTCTGAGATTGTGGATTTGGGGTTTTCATGAGCTGTAAGCTATAATCATCTCAATTATAACAAACCACAGCTTGAACTGTCTTGCTTTGCATGTAATGAGTCTATCTCATATATTAGTTTCACCTTTTAAGTTGCATTACTGAAATAAATGAACTTTTGCATGATATTCTAATTTTTCAAGTTTCACCTGTACATTTATTGCCTTCAGGATGAAAATCGAAGATTTGTGATTTCGCCCAACCTGTCTTCAGTTCATTGAGGCATCAAAGCTGCTACATCCTCATCATTACTGCATTCAGATGAGTTATACAGATGGATGGCTAGCTGTGGGATGTTTACAAAGAGATGTGGGATTTAAGAATGTAAATAAAGCATTGAATGTGTTTGTAATCAATCAAAATAATGCCACACCACCTTCAGAGAAAACAGGGCCCCAGTGAATTAATGTAAATGGTCCAAGGGCTAAGATCAGGTAGCCACTGATGCTCAAACTCAGAGCATCTCTTTTGAGTTAATGGCATATTTTCCCACCAAAGCTTAGTGCAAGGTCAGCAGACTTTCGGATCAGTGTCATAACCTTGAAAAGCTTCTGAAAAAAACATCTGTTCATTCTTCCTCCCCATAAAGCCTATGGTAAATTAATAAAATGATGCAAGAAAAATTCAGCTCAGCAGCCAAGAAAGGCACATATAAAATCAACATTTATCAACCCTTTTAAAAGAAAATTCTCTCTAAAATATATATCTATGCCAATTAGGCATATGAAGATATTCTAATCACAAACGTATCTTCATACCTTTCCCACACAATCATAAACTCATAAACTACTCGATTTGAAATATAAAGTGGTCAGTAAGAATCCCACTATAAAGTCTGAATACCATCAATAAGAACAACAACAACAAACATAAATTTCTTTTTCTTAAAGGGGCCTGTAATATACATCAATATTTTATAACAGCAATATATACTTGTCATATAACTATTACAAAGATCAGCCCTGAGAAGTGTGTAATATTGCATACATACATGCACAGTCATGTACACATTCATCCATTAAACATGTCACATAACATTTAATCCTGATTAAGGCTATTATTCAGTTTTCTCCCTCGCAACCACCTATTTCAATTTGGGATTTTTGGCTAGTCAATAATGTAAAATCAGCTGCAGTTACTGGCTCCTGAAATCCAATGTGATGGCCAAGAGACTGAAACCTGGCACACTGCCAATGACTTCCTTGCATCGGATCTCTATATCTATCTGGATAATTAATGCATGAACTGAACAGTAACAAAAAGACAACGAACAGTCATGTCACCTCTTAAAGAATAACAAATTGATTATGCTGTAACAAATTTGTTTCCTGGACGATGGCCCACTTGACTTCAGTCAACATCTTTTACAGCCAACAAGAAAACAAATGTGTAAGAATGTAATCTCCACTCTTGAAACACTGAAAGAATGAACCACAGGTTGCCTTCCAAAAATATATCGAAAAGAGGCATGCTGCGAGTTACCCAGAAGAAAAAGAAAGACACAAACACTTTCATAGATGTCTCTGCAGATTCTCAGTCATCCAGGTCATGGTTGTCTCAAAGGTGCTTTTTCAAAAGGGAACTGGAGTTTGTTTTTCCTTGAAGATGTTTTGCTTGTCATCCAAGAAGCTTCTTATTTCAGCATGGAAGAAGATTCTTGGATGAGAAGCAAAACGCCTTCAAGGAAAAACAAAGTCCAGTTGCCTTTTGAAAAAGCACCTTTGGGATAAACACTTTAATACCTCCACTAATCTAAAAAGCAACTTTGGGGATTCATAGCACCATGGAATAATCAGGTTGGACTATGGAGGTTATCTGGTTCAATTCCATATTTTAAAGCTGGACCTCAGACCATCCCACTAAACTGTCTGTCCAATCTTTGTTTTGAAACCACCAATGTTTGAGAGCATGCATGTTCAGGAATGTCCTCCTTATTTTAAGTTTGAGTCTCTCTCTCTGAAGTTTTTACCCTTCATTTTTAGTCCTAACACTTGGATGCTATAGAGAATAAATCCACACCCTCTTCCCTTTGACAATCCTTCAAATATTGTAGAACAATCTAACCACATGCTGCACCCTTTCATGGGTCCCCCAACACTCCTCCGCCACTTAATTAATAAACAAGTAGTCCTCAACTTACGACATTGAAAAAAGGGACTTATGACCACTTTTTGCAGTTACAACTTTTGCAGCATCCCCATGATCACGTGATCAAAATACAGATGCTCAGCAACTGGTTCATATTTACGACTGATGCTGTGTCCCAAGGTCATGTGATTTTCCTCTTGTGACTTTCTGACAAGCAAAGTCAATTGAAAGCCAAATTAATTTAACAATCTGGTCACTTACTTATCAACCATGATTCACTTAACAACAGAGACAGGAAAGGTTGTATAATGGAGCAAAATTCATTTAACAAATGTTTCATTTAAGAACAGAAATTTTGAGCTCAATGGTGATCATAAGTTGAGGACTACCTGTATGCCATAATAATTATTAATAATTTCTACTTTCAATTGCCATATGATTGCAATAGATGACCCGTGTTAACAGAAGAAACAAGAGAAAGAAGAAAAAGAAGAGGAGAAGCAGCAGTAATTGTATGGCAATAATTGTAGAGTAGAATTGTATTTGGAACCGCTGATCCCTCCAGAGTGTCTGTGTTTGTCATTATTCCAAGCACTTGTTCAATATCCATGACTGGGAATAACTCTAAAAGGTCATGCAGTTTTGATAGGAAATAATTAACATTTCCTAACTTTAATGATCAAATGCCCAGTGACCTCATCAGCACCGAGATTTTAAGTGACAGAAGCAGAGAAAAATCAAGCCAAAGTCAGCTAAGAAGCTAAATTGCCACATGTTGCTATTAGGAAGTGAATGGAGTGTGGCCAGGAATATGGACATACAATGCATGGACCTATGTGGGTTGTTAAGGCCAGCTCAGCCAAGTCTCTGCCCATCATATTATGAGCGTCTTCAAAGACAGAGCATAGAGCACTTTGAACACAATCTTCCCACAGCTCAGAAACTACTGTGTACAGCATCATACAATAAGAAAGACAGAAACATCATAGAAAATAATTTGTTCCAATAACCTGCTCTTGACAACATCTACAATGCAAGATTATTAGTTGTACTGGAAAGGTATTGGAGGGTTTTCATTACTGGCACATAGAATCAAGATCTACCACAAATGGTCTATTGGGAGACTTAGGAGGTACTTCTCTCTCTGTGAATCACTGCCCATCATTGTTGTTGTGAACATAACACTAGAATGGGGATCACTGTGTGTACTGGAAGAATCTCAGGAATATAAATCTGACAACTAATATATGAAGAACTTTGAAGAATGACATCATGATGTGTGAAGCATCGTTTTGATGTCATTGTTCGACTACTTCTTGTACCGTTCTACTACTTGTAGACCCAGCCTTGCTCAGTTTGTGGTGATTATTGGAACACTCGGCTCTTTCTCTCATCCACCCCCCCACCCCCCCCATTAATAAATGTGCCTCTGGTCACCCAAAGCTTTCCCATTACTGCTCTACAGATTGTGGAAGAGTATTTGTGCCTGAGCACAAAAGTTGAAGGCAAAACAGGATGAGGGATAACGCATCTGAAAACATGAAATGGCTCAGTAAGTTTAGAAACATTCTGCGAAATAAGCCAAGGAGCATTTGTACTGAGCTCTGTGCTAAGAGGCTGATTCTGAACACTGTATTTGAGAGCATGGATTGGGATTTCTCGGCACTGTATAAAATCCACTCCATTCCATTCCATTATATATATATTCTGGGGCATTCTCAGCTTCCCAAACAGTTCCACCAGTGTGTGTGTGTGTGTGTGTGTGTGTGTGTGTGTGAGAGAGAGAGAGAGAGAGAGAGAGAGAGAGAGAGAGAGAGAATGTCTTTATTTATTTATATTTTAACATGCTAGTGGAACTGCTTGGAAAGCTGAGAGCTGCCCCAAAATAAATGGTGAAGGGCAATCTCCAACAGATACAGATGTTCTGGTTCACATGTTGTTCCGATCAGCTTACAGTGGAATTTGCAAAGGTCAAATTCCTTCTCTATGCTTTCTGCAAGATCTGGATACTTTTGGCTTGTTTATTTTTAGAGCAGGGAGAAATCTGTTGGTGAGAAAGAGATACAGTCAACACAGGGTCCCCTGCTGTAGTGTAATGATAAAAGCACTGGTGTGTGAACAGCGCATATAGCTCTGCACAATGCATGGGCTCCAATTGAGCCCCTGTACTAGATAAAACCATGCAAACAGGTTCTTCATAGCATTACACTGACTAGGCTATAGTTACATTGCCTTTTGACATGCTCCACCCAGCCCTGAACTTTAAGACAAAACGCCTATTTATACTACAATGAAAACTAATATTGTTTAAAAAACATGTCCAAGTCTGCATCTTGGTTGGAATAAGAGCATAAAACATTACAGAATGTTGAAACAACTGAGAATCAGTTCCAAATAGAAACACAAAATATTTATAAAATGCTCCTTGCAGCCCCAGCATTATTGTACACATTTCCATAAAAGTCTTGAGATTTCCAACTCTGCTCAAATGCTTAGATTCCCTCCCAGGAGAACTGATAGCTTTTGGCCAGGCTGATATATTGTGCTACAGCTGGTTTCCTTATTGTGGGATAAGTTCTCCAGATATGCTCAGCTGAAGCAAAATGCCCCTCTTCGTTGGCTGGTGCCATCATTATACAGTATTTTCTATAATTCTGTTGGTTACAGTTACCTTGATCTGCCTCCAGGATTAATGGGGAAAAACCTAAGCCTCTTGTAAGGCAGAGGAAAGTCTTATATAGTACGGTATTATCGTACAAATGAAGATTAATTTTAGCTGGTCTCTTTGGAAAGGGCTAAGGGAAGAATTGGAGAGTAGATAGACAAGTCCCATCAAGAACAAATACTGTCTGAATTATATAAGTGGTTTTGCATTTCCCACTAACACATACTGTAGAAAGATCAACACCTACACTTGCAGGATAAAAGCAAGAACATCCTTTGCACGTGCAGATAAGAAAGAAATGACCCGAGTCCTATTTTGGATGAAAGTCAAAATGCTGATCTAGCTGAACTGAATGGGATCTGTTCAGATCTTCCAGCTTTTTCCTTGGGAAGGGCTCTTGCACATTTGAAAACAATACAGCAGGCAGCATGGGAGACTTTAATTAAGCAGGATAGCTTAACCATTCAGAAAAATGTCCTGCTTTTATTTTCTGGTACCTCTTAAAAGCATAGGAGCTCCACCAGGAAAAAAAGAGAGGGAAACCTGGCAAGTTTGTTTAGGACAAGGGTCCCCAAACTTGGCAACTTTAAGACTTGTGGACTTCAACTCCCAGAATTCTCCAGCTGTGCTGGAGAATTCTGGGAGTTGAAGTCCACAAGTCTTAAAGTT
>BLBF01000059.1:13803164-13823290 GCA_015471245.1 Laticauda colubrina | reverse complement strand
AAAGTTGCCAAGGTTGGAGACCTCTGGTTTAAAACATAGAATCATAGGGCTAGGAAGGATCTCAGAGGTCTTCTACTCCAACCTTCTGCTCAAGGTAGGAGACTTTACACCATCCTGATCAAATGGTTGTCCAGTCTATTTTTGAAAACCTCCAGTGATGGAGCACCCACAATTCTGGGAGGCAAGCTATTCCATTGATTAATTGTTCTCACTGTCAGAAATTTTCTCCTTACTTCTTGGTTGGATCTCTCTTAAGTAGCTTCCACCCATTACTTCTTCTCCTGAGCTGTGGTGCTTTGGAGAATAAGTCAATCCCTCTTTTCTGTGACAGGCCCTCAAGTCTTGGAAGACAAGTCTTGGAAGACAGTTATCGTGTGCTCCCCAATCCTTCTGTTCGATAGGCTAGACATACCTAGTTCCCTCAATCATTCATCATATGATTTTGCCTCCAGACTTTGTTTCTCTTCTCTGCACCCTTTCTAGGGTCTCAGCATCCTTTTTGTATCATGGTGACCAAAACTATGTACTTATGAAAAATAAGCCACCCTCCAGCCTTTGCAATGAAATTTGGAGAACATATTTCTCTGCATCTCATTGTAGCCCAAATGCATTACCAGGTACTTGCTCCCCTCCTCTCTCCCCCCCTCCTCTCACCCATATTTATGATCTCAGACTGAAAGTCAAGGATGAATGAATACAGTCCAACAGCAATGTGTCAGCTAGACATTCCAGAAAGACCAATGTTTTTAGACTTGCCCAACATGTGCAAGGATCCGGCAGCATGAGGAAACTGCACTCAACAAGTTTTCCCCATCTAACATTACAATGGTAGAATGCCAGCCCATGATCCAATGTTTGGGTTTGGGAGAAAGACATTTGGATCCATGGCCATCTGTCCTTCAGAATTCAGAAGATTGATTTGTTCTCCAGGAGGTGTAGAAAGGCAACTTGGAGGCAAGAAGAGGAGCCAGTGCCCACATGCATTAGATCTCCAGAGTGGAAGTAGAAGGACACCTAGCCCAGACCTGTGATGGAGTTTGTGGGCTGGATGGAAAACTTATAGCTTTAATCCAAAGCGTCTTCAGGTAGGGCTGGAGACTTCTTTGTTAAAATTCTGCTGCTGGTCAATGCAGTAAAAACTGTGTCAGGGTTCCAAGGAACACCTCCTAACCAAGTAAGGTATCCCAGGGAAATAATTTGCCATGGATTTCATCGTAGAGTTCCCAGACACTGCTTTGAAGAAGCCAAACAACTTCTTCATTTTTGGGAAGTCAACATGGTCACCTATGCAGATGGATGAGTTTTATAGGAAATGGGCAGAGCAAATGGACAGAAAATTCCTGCCTTCCATGGATAAAAAGGATTAGATAACAGGATCAGCCAGCCAATGGATTGATTAAATTTGACTTAAAATTAATTTGACTTAATCAAATTTAAAATTTGAGGTGCAAAACTCAGGGCTTCCACACCTCTCCCATAAAAACCTCTCTAAAAACCTCCCACTAAGATAAGCAGGCGAGGACAACCAATTTGGGGTAGTGGTTAAGTCACCAGGCTAGAAATTGGGAGACCTTAAGTCCTGCCTTAGGCACAAGAAACAGCTGGCGACTGTGGGGGAATCCAGATTTGCCTAACAGATGCATGATTCACTTAACAGCTATGGCCATAAAAATGGGTGCATCTCTCTTAACAACTACCTTGCTTAGAAGGGAAATTTTGGGTTCAATTGTGGTGAAGAACTATCTGTAGTGGAACACATAAAGATATAAAATGGTTGTCTGTATTGGTTTAAAAATCACATTAATCCTGCTTCAAACCCTGAATTTTTCGTCCCAATTACTGGCTTGCTCTGGCTGGGCCTGCATTCTTCAAATGTCAGGCCAAAAATAGGCTCCAGCGTTAGTTCTTGAGTTACGTGAAACATGATCTCTCCCGCCAGCCTCTCAGCACATCACCTCAGCAGAAGCCGACAACATCAAACTAATTTTATCCAAAGCTTACGCCCGTCTCCCCTCCAACAGTTTGTGCAATGTGCCATCCCAGCAGCCAGCCGCATGTGTACAGTCAGTCATTCCCTCTGCAGAAGACAAATTCCTTCTGAAAATGTCAGGGAAGGGGAAGGAGAGCCATTTCTTTGCCTCTCTAAGGGGCTGATTATTTTCCAAAGACTTGTGTTAATTTTCTGATATGATCCTTGCATCTTTGTGAAGCTTTAAATCCTCATTACTTTTCCTGACCGATGCATTCTAATTAGATCAACATTTAGAAAAAAAAATCACAATAGCCACAGGACAGCTTTCCATCTCATTAACTCCTCACATATTATTTTCATGAAAATTACTGATAAAACTGTGCATCTGCATTTGCTGGGACTCAGAGCTTCGTCAGTTCATATCTAACATCTCTCTCATCGCCCTGGATGCGAGGCGTTGCCATGGCGACTCGCAATAATAGAAACCAATAAATTACAAATGAGATGCTCGTTGAGCAATTATTGTTCTCCTTTATGCAAGTTTCTTGCTAATTTTGATCATAAGGGAAACTACAATAAAGCAGTAAAGGAATATTAAGTCCATTTCTGGAGAATATTTGAAGACACAATAGGCTCTCTGCGTGCACATGTTGCTTTCTTTCTTTCTCAAGATCAACAATTAAATGATTTAGATAGTTCAGTAAAATCTAAACAGGAACCAAACTTTTCCATTCTCTCATCACCCCCACCTTTTTTTCCCACAAGAAACTCTTTGGGTTTGAATAACCTAGGCTTCATATTGTTGCACAGAGAAAGGTGGGTTTTAACTCAATATTTAGAGGTCTCTCCATTCACTTGGCATCTTTAAAATGTTATTCTTCAGAGAGAAATCATAATCCAGGTACAGACAATAGATAGCTTGAACTAAGAGGTTGATTCATGTGATGGGCAGGGCAATCATACCAATGCTCATTCAACATTTCCATGTTTTAAACCCTAAAATAGGGATCTCTCCTGCTTACCATGATATTCCATTTCACTCTCCAAACAATCTGGAGGGGAAGACTGCCAGCTTCTGTGTTTTTGCTTGTCTCCAGCTATCTCAACCTCAAAATTTGTAAACAAACCCAAACATGTCAATATGTTCCCTCAGCCTGCCTTCTGAAGAAAAAGCAGCTGTAACCCCTGAATGTCACCCTTTTGGGAAAGGGGGTGCTTGTAACCATTTTTTATCTGACAAAGAATTAAGAAAATAGATCTTTTGCACATTCATTTTTTTGTGGGGGTGGCCACAAAAACAACACCCAAGTAACATCAATAAAGGAGCAACTTGCATGATTTAGACTTGGAAGGAGGCAATCAATGTGAAGCTGATATATGATTCCCAGTTATTTGGTTGATGCTACTGGAAATAAACTGAAAACAAACAAACAAATCTACTTGCTTCTTGTATAAAGGGTGGGATTGGGGTAATGGTGTTTCAGTCTACTGCAAAGAATAAAAGAGAATTTGGTCCTGAATAAAAAGTAGAGATGTTTGGCTTGCAACTAGCATTTATAAATAATATTTATAAATTATTATAAATATAAAGTATTGTAAATATGTTATGATGAATATTATATAAATCAACAAAGATGCTTAGGGGCCTGGAGGCTAAAACATATGAAGAATGGTTGCAGGACATGTCTAGTTTAATGAAAAGAAGTAGGTGTTTCATGATAGCCGTGTTCCAGTATAAGAGAGTCAAGCTATTCTCTAAAGCACCAGAAGCAGAGGGTGGGATTCAGCAGGTTCTGTCCAGTTCTGGAGAACCAGTAGTGGACATTCTGAGTAGGTCAGAGAACTGGCAAGTACCACCTCTGCCTGGCCCTGCCCCCATCTATTTTCTGCCTCCCGTTGAGCCCCAGCTGATTGGCTGGGTCTTCTTTGGTTGCCCTGCCCAGGAGAACGGAGCTGGAAAGCAGGTTAGTGGGGTGGGGAGGGAATGGGATTTTGCAGTAACCTTCCCCTGCCATGCCCAGCAAGCCACGCCCACAGAACCCACCACTGACCAGAGGGCAAGACAAGAAACAATGGATGGAAACTAAAATAAATTTCCTAACAGTGAGAACAATTAACCAGTGGAACAACCAACCTCCAGAAGCTATGCATGCCCCAATACTGGAGGTGTTTAAGAAGCGAGTGGACAGCCACTTGTCTGAAATGGTATAGGGTCTTATGCTTGAGCAGGGGATTAGACTAGGAAACCCCCAAGGTCTCTTCCAAGTCTGTTACTCTGTTAAATAGATTATTGAGGAAAAAAGACAGAATTGTTATTTCATTTATTGCTATTTTATTGTTTTTTTGATATTGATCAGTAGCCACTGGCTCTTTGTGATCTGGTGTGCAATAGTTTGATTTGTGAGTAGCTGGTTTCTTTTTTAGGTTCCCACAATTATGGTCAGTAGTATTCAAACCACCTTGTTTCCTATTGGTTAGTTTTTCAATCACCTTCCATTTTTCCAAGCATCAGGGTCCTCTCCATTGACTCTTGCTTTCATACAATGAATCCAAAATATTTAGGCTTTAGTCTCATCATTGATGCTTTCATGAGTTTTCATGAGCACTGACTTGTTGATCTTCTTACAATCCAAGATATTATCAGCATTTTTTTTCCAGGATAAAAATTCAAAGGCACCATTTTTTTAATGCATTCAGCTGTTCTGATGCTCCATATCTTATAACTGGAAAAGGCATAGCCTTGAAAATATGTACCTTTGATGTCAGTATGATGTCTCTGCCCTTTAATATTTTGTCCAGGTTTGTCAGAGTCACTTTCCCAGGTAGCAGACTCACTTTTCTTTATTTTAAAATGATGGTCACCATCCTTGTCGATTTTTCAGTCCTGGAAAATAAAGTCTGTTATTACTTCAGTTTCTTTGTTCCCTGTTTGTGTTGGGTTGGCCTTGCCAGTTGACATTTAATTTTTTTTTGTGTTACTCATGTTATAAAGTTAAGATATGCATATATTTATATATTTTTGAAATTTTAGTATTAATATTGATCAGCTTTTGCACTCTTTCATCTTTAACAGCAGATTCCTTAAGTCTTTCTGACTTCCAAGTGTCAACATCTGAGGCTGTTAATGTGCCTCCAAGCAATTTTAATTCCAATTAAACTTGGTCGACTCTTTTCCCAATTTTGAAAAAAAAAATAGTTGCTTCATATTGTGGGTTTTTTCCCCCTTGATCATCATATAAATTCTTTAAGATGCTGAGGTAATTCAGTAAATCCATGCTTATAAGGGCTATGCACAGTTTGTACTGCCCACATTTTAGACAGCCAAAAGCCTTTCTATAGTTCAATAAAGCAAAGATAGATTTTTTCCATTATCCACTGGAAGTTAGCAATGTTTTCAGGTTGCTCTGTGTCTTCTGAATCCAGTCTAAAGAGCTCCTGGCCCATGTACTGTTGACACCTGGATGCAACATCTGAAGTGTTATCTTATAAGAAATAAGATAAATCGGTTGTTTGGTAGTTGAAGTATTCTCTTCTGGTAACAGAACATATGTTTATTTTTTCTAGTGCCTTGATCTTGTCCTATACTTTTCATATCTATGTAGACTTTCATTCTATCATCTTGCAAGGTTTTAAAGATTTGCACTAATATTTCAGCAACTCTTGCCAACTTTGTTAGGAATATTTTCAGGGCCCATTTAACTTATTTTCCCCAATGTGTGGGTATAATTTAATGGAGATCTTTTTGTACATTTGTATACATTTCTTCTTTATATTTTCTTTTTCTGACAGGTCTTTGCCCTATTTTGCATTAAAATTTCTCATGATTTCTGTAATTTTCTTAAATAAATTTCATGACCTTCCCTTTCTATCATTACCCTTGATTTCTCTGCACTCATTATTTAGATACAATTCCTTCTCTCTTCTTAATCTTATCTGGAACTCAGCATTTAATGGGGTACAGTTTTCTCTCCCCCTGTGGCCTCCCCCCCCCACATTTTTCCAGCTATTTTCAAACTATTAGGAGCATTTGGTATTCTTTTCCTTGTTTTAATTTTGGATATCTTTTGTTGTCTTTAATAATGTCATACATTTTAGCCCAGAATTGTTCAGGCATTCTATTTATCCATTCTAATCCATTAAATCTATATGCTGTAGCATTACTGCATAATCCTATGATACATTACTGAAGTCATATCTTGTTGGTTTGATGATTTTATCTGTTTTCTTTAGTTTCACTGTAATTTTGCAAAAAGGAGCTCATGATTTGAATTGCAATCAGCACTAATTTTTGGCTTTGCTGACAGAATAGAATGTCTCTATCTTTACTTGAAGAGTATACAGTCAATTTAATTTTGATGATTGTCCACGTAGCAATGTCTTTTAGATTGCGGAAATAAGGTATATATTATAAACTTAGTATTTTCTTGTCTTTTCCATTATTCTGTATATGGAATCCATATTTTCCCATTATATCACATGCTACTTTATTTTCAGCTTTAACATTCCAGTCTCCTATAAAGGCAAAGCTTTCCCCTACTCAGTTGTGTTTGACTTTAGGAGGCAATGCTCATCTCTGTTTCTTAGCCGACAGAGCCAATGTGGTCCATGGTCATGTGGCCAGCATGACTGTATGTCAAAGGTGCACATAATAGTGTAACCTTACCACTGAAGTGGTACCTATTTATCTGCTTGCATTTGCATCCTTTTGAACTGCTCCATGGGCAGAAGCTAGAACAAGTGACAGGAGCTCATCCCGTCATACAGAGCTTGGGTCTCAAACCCAGACTGTCAGCTTCCCTGCTGACAAGTTCAGCATCTTTAACCACTGAGCCATCACACCCGCTTCCAGTCTCCTACACTTATTTTGACATTGTTGGGGTATTGTATCAACAAGGGTTCAAAAGTCCTATAGAATTGTTGAAGTTCTGTTTCTTCTGTATCTCTGGTTGGAACTCAGACTTGCATCATCATACTATTCGTTAGCTTGCTTTTCACTCAAACAGAGATAATTCCATTGCATACTTTCTGAGTGGAGAAACTCATCTTCTAGTAACACGTTGACATTTTCTAAATCTCTTTTTAGTTTTTTTGATAGTAGATTACTCATGCCTAAAAAGCATTCCAGAGCATTTCTCTCTCTCTTTCTTCTTTTAGGGAATAGACATTTAAAGAAAGATATATTTACTTTCTGTGAGTGTACATTTTTATGTTTCTTTTAGTCTTTTTAATCTTATAAAGGATAATTGAGGAATACTCAGCATGTACAATCAGATTTTCTTTTGAAAGTTATGGTTTTGCCAACCATTGATGATGCAAGAACATGTCAAGTGTTGAGAAAGAAATTAAAATAACAGAGTTGGGAATGTTACAGCTTGATCTTGTACAATACTTTCCCCCCCCCTAACAGTATGTAGTTTCTTTTCTAATTTTAAATAAGTCCTTGTATGAATGTATTCATGTCTTCTCTAGAACTCCAAACCTGAAAGCTTCAAAAATGTTAGTATCAAATGAGCATAGAATATGACCATGTATGCAAGCTGTTGTTGAAGTTTTTATATTTTGGAAGGGCATTATGTGTTTTTTTGCAGAGTCTGAAAAGTTCTATTATCATAAAAAGCATACTATCCATACAGAACATGACCAGATATTTGTCTTCTGATTTATATCTGGCAAAATGCATATAAACAAATCCATGTTTGATTGAGATTTTAAGAATTGTAGTCCTTACTTTTCTGAAGGTAAAGTATCAGTTAGGTCATCCCATCTCCAAAACCAAACAGAAAGAGAGGAATTTTGACTCCAATCCCAAAATATATTTTAAAAGAAATAATGCAATGTGGATCATAAATTGCATTGGAAATATTTTTCTGGCTTTCAAACAAAGATTTTCATGTGCTAGCACAAGGAGTCTGCAGTTTAAAGAAATATTATGTCTGCTAATATAAATTTCATATCTTTATCCACTTACCTGAAAGCAAGTCCCATTGAACTTTGTAGAACTTACTTCTATGTGAACTAAAGAGGATGCTACTAAACCACTTGCTATAGCATTGCAATGATTTTTCTCAAATATATACAATAACTTTAATATGTCCAGCTGCACATCGCATTATACTCATTCTGAAGTTGACCTATTTTCACTCAAATAATGATCATCCTTTGCATATGCTTATACGGGAGAAGTTAAATTCATAGAGAAAAAAAGCCTCAGGTAATCGTTTCTTTATAGCAATGATAGTACTTAATATCAAATAGATCTCCTCTTTAGGATTATAAACAGGAACAGATAAGTGTAATTTTTATCAGATCTTTCAAATTAAACAACTTCAATCTTGTGGGCTAGGATATGAAAAAAGAGCTATTTCTCAGTTTACATGCCATATTAGCTATGTTTATAAGCAACAAGTTTATGAACAAGACAACATTATTGGGAATAATTTATTAACTATCCTCAGAATAATTAGGAATCAGATACAGAAAACTATTTTTGTGAAGCTGTGAAGAAGGTGACAAATGGTAACAATCTGGATTAACCTTGAGAACAGAGCTGATTACTTGACTAGATGACAACTACAAAAGAGGTTCCTGGGATCTGAACAGTTATATTGCTGGTAAATCTTTTTTGAAAGGATGTTTAGTGTAATGAAACCAATGCTGGGTGTATGGAATGTTTTTTCTGAAAGAGAATAAAGAAACACACATATTCTATAAATTAAGCTAAATATTTCCCTGTCAGCTGTGTCCGATTCTCGGGCACAGTGCTCATCTCTGTTTCTTGGCCAAGCGAACCAGGATTGTCCAAAGACATTTTCTGTGGCCATATGGCCAAAGGGACACAGAATCTTTCCACCGAAGTGATACCTATTTATCGATTTGCATTTGCATTTGCATGCTTGTGAACTGCTAGGTGGGCAGGAATGGGAGCTCATCTGTTGCACAGCACTCGGGCCTCGAACCTGGCCTGTCAGATTTCAAGTTGACAATCTTTAACTGCTGAGCCATTGTGCCCTCTCATATCCTATTAAGAACCATCATTTCCTAATCACCAAGTTTGGAAAAAATCAGTTTGTGAATTTATAGCCTTAGAAATAATGCCTGGAACTTCATGGGATTAAAATGACATGTCAAATAATCATTTAGAATACTGTAGTCTAACAGCGGAACACTTTGTGCAACAAGGCTGTTCAAGAGCTAAGTCCATAACTCTTATGGGAAATCATCTCTAGGTGCTGGGGAGATCTAGCATCTTGAGGATCTCCCAGGCTTTTATCTATTCATATGGAAAGTTCTCCTGGAAGATGATTGGATGAAGTTTTCCAACCAAGTAATGAGCTTGAGAACTTGGCAGCATTTATTGTGAAGAGGCAACAGGGCTTCAGCTCTTCTTTCCTCAACTAATGTAACAGAAATATTTACACCTATGGCACATTACTGAGTCATTTGTTCCAACTACAGTATATTTTTTTTTCTGAACTCGCAACCCACAAAATTCACTGCCAGTCCCAGCACTCCCAAATGCTACCATGTAGAGAAGGCCTGGTCTATGACTGATCACTGATCTTTGGAGTTTTCAGAGAGAGCTCTTTTCCAGCCTGTTCACTAGGATATAACATGTCACATGCTGTATCCTAATCAGTGGGCTTTGTACAAATCTTTTACAAGGATTTTTGGAGTAGGATAGGGTTTCTTGCTTCAGCAAGGGATCGGACTAGAAGACCTTCAAGGTTCCTTCCAGCTTTCTTATTCTGTATAGGTTATGATAAATTTGGATAGAGAGCCAGTATGATGTAGTAGTTAAGGTACTGGACTAGGGTTCTAAGACTTAGACCTAGTCTTCCCTTAGGCATGGAAACCAGCTGGGTGATTTGGTGCCAGTCACTCTTTCTTGTCTCCCAGGGTTAAGTCCTACAACCAGCAAGTGGAACAACAATCCCTTTGTTGCATTGTGCATTGATAGCTTTGCTGCATCAGCTAAGCAAGCACAATGTAAACAAAGCAGAGGCTGCAACTGAGCAGGACAAAATGCTAGGGGAGAAAAAGATTAAGGCTTGGTGCACACTGTGGAATACAAGAATAATGAACATATTTCTGAAGATCAGGGCTCTCTATGTTTGGTCACATTTTGCCAATTTACCACTGCTGGTTATTTTTTTTCTGAATTCAAAATAGGAGGTATTTTCAGATTAAGAGTACATTGTGAAAAATATGATTCTGCCTCAAGAATATCTGTAGCTGTTTATAAGGGGGCACGTGAAGTGTATTTTTCAGCAATTACCTGTGTGTGTAGGTTAATGGAGGACTGATTCGGGGAGTAAGGTCCCCCAAGGTCATTCCTGAGAAGGTTGTCACTGTGCATCTTAGTTTTCAGGCAGGTGATGTAACGATTACAAAAGTCTTTGCACAGTTCATTCACTTTCTCCAACTCCAAGAGATGAATTCGAAGGACCTGAATAGCTTTCACCATCTGCAGACAATTCAAAACAAGAGCAGGGTCACTTTAGTTATGGAAAACAACAAATGCATCAATGGAAGATAATGCTGTCAAACGATGGTAATCAGTTCTGCTAGGATCCTTGATTAATAATGTATAAATTCATCATTTAAAAAATGCATGCACTTTCTCATTTTCCCATTTTTATTTTATATTTGAAAAGAAAAACATTTCTCTTATATTTCTGATCAAAAAAACCTCACAAGTATAGATGCATTTGTACACAGGAAAAAACAACAACAACACACACACACACACATCATGTTATCTAGTTAAACAATCAATATGTAAATCCCTTTATTTCATAAAACCTAATGGAAAATTGAAGATATAACTTATAATACAGGTAGTCCTCAAGTTGTAATCACACTTGGGGCCAGGATCAGTGTAGCTGTTAAATTAGTAACAATGGTTGTTCAGTGAATCTGGTTTCCCCATTGACTTTGCTTGTCAGAAGGTGGCCAAAGGGGATCACGTAACCCCAGGACATTGCAACCATCATAAATGTGAATCAGTTGTCAAGCATCCAAATATAGTTCATGTGACCATGGGAAACTGCAACAGTCATAAATGTGAAAAATGATCATAACTCACTTTTTTCAGTACTGTTGCAACTTTGAACGATCACCAAACGAATGGTATAAGTCGAGGATACTGTTCTATGTCTGCTAATGGGTGCTGCTGGTGCCACTAAGAGAGGCACAGTTCTCAAATATTCCCTTGGGAAAACTCACCTTTTCATTCTTGGAGCATTTTGGAATCCAGCCATGAGAATTCTTATGTAAGAGCATCCTTGATTATTCTCAGATGGCTTCTCTGCTTAACAAGCCCTGAGAATGAAAAATCTGCCTCATAAGCTCTCCCTTGGGAGAAGTCTTGGCCTTCATAAAATGTACCCCATAAATGTAAAAAAATTTACACATAAAACATGCCATGCATGGAAAGGAGGCTTTCCATTTTATAGCTCCAGCTCCAAATCCTGAATCAGGTATAAAATCTCAGCTATTCACCACAGAGTAGTAAATCAGCTTTTAAAAAATATTGTAACAAATGGTCTTTAAATTTCAAACCAGTTTTTTCAACTTGCTAATTTTAATGGTCCCTTTTACCAGCTATTAGTCACAAGCTTCTCAAGGGGTGGCCCACTGTACTTATCAGCTTGGAGTTTGCATTTGATTCCACTAAGAATCAAAGCGGCATGATTACTAAGGAAGGTGCTATCGAAGAGCAAAGTATATTGATTTTTGTTCTGTGGTAATGGAAGGAACAATTTGAAATAAACTTATCTAAGTTCACAGTTTTAAATCATTAGAGAAATAGAAATGTTATCATTTGACAATCACGTCTCTGTTTAGCAATGCAGCTTGTCAATAAGAATATATATCAACTTGTATTGAACTATGCCTCTTACTAAGCAAAACTGTTCAAAATGCACATTTTGTATTAAATCCTGGTGGAGCTGTGGTGATGTAGTGGTTAGAATGCAGTATTTCAGGATAACTCTGCCCACACCTTGGAATTTGATCCTGATAGGACTTGACTCAGCCTTCTATCTTTCTGAGGTTGGTAAAATGAGGACAAAGATTATTGGAGGCAAGATGCAAATAATGCTTCAACATTGTAACTCACCCAGAAAGTGCTGTAAAGCACTATGTGGCAGTGTATAAGTTGAAGTGTTATTGCTATAAAATATAAATTTATTCTCACAAAATTAAGTAGCCAAGAGAAATGAAAATGGATGGATTCCTCTATTCCAAAGTGAAATAACAGAAAAGTTTCCTGTGGCCGTGTGAAAGCTTTCCTAGCTGAATTACACAAAAGGGAAAATTAGATAGTTGGAGAGAATACTTTTTAGATTATTCGGAACTGAAGCAAATTCCTGCAACTGCCTCATTTATTAAAGGATCCTTGTTACTTCACCATAAGCAAACCCAATCACCCACCTGCTCTCAGTCAGTAGGTCACACTCTGAATTTCCCTTCCCCCTCCCTCCCTCCTTCTTCCTTCCTTCCTTCCTGTGTGGGAAGCAGTGGGGGAAGTAAAATGAACTCAGTGGAGTTGTCAGTGGGGAAAATTGGATTTGCTTAAAGCCCATGTGTGATACTCTTCACAACTGTAGTGATTTGTTTAAAAACTCTGTCAAAAAAGGTCATATAATCTAATGTGACTCATTGAACAATTGCCTTGCTTAGCAAAGGAAATTCTGGTCCTAATTGTGGTTCATAAGTTGAGGACTTACAGGAAGAACTATTACTCCATTATCCAAATGCAGTTACGGCCTGTCTTCAGCAGGGGAAGCTGGAAATGAAGGAAGAAAATAAACCAGCCCTCCAGTAACATTGAATTCACTCAACAAATGTCTTCCTGAAAGTTAGCATTCAGGGGCAAGGAAAGTTGTGTGGGAAATCACATGTGGGCACCCACACATCTGTGTGCATGCATTTTTGTGGGTGCCATGTATATATGTCTCTCTACCCCCCTCTCTCTGGTATGTGTGAGGGTAACACACACACACACACACACACACACACACAATAAATCTCTCAATTATCTCAGCTCATTTGCTTGGGGTCTCTCATTTTATGTCCCTGCTTCGCTGAGCCGTATATCTGTCCGGATAATGAGTTACAGTCCGATGGAATACGTGTGTGGGGTTGTAAAAAATACAGATGCTGAATTAATTGACTGTGTGGCACTCAGCAGCTGATTGAGTTGATAATGGTGAGATCTGACCTTTTTCTAATTTCTAATTATGTGCATCTCGCCTGTGAGGAATACATGATTCTTATTCTAATGATGGTTAATGTCCCTGGCCTTTTCCTCTCTTCTTTGCTGTCAGCAATGGTGGACCATTTACATAGGATTAGCAGCATTAAAACCATGTACATATGACAAATAAACTTTGGGAGATAAGGATCTTGCAGAGGGAAGATTCATTGGAAGAGTTGTGGTTTGCAAGATTTCCGACAAGTACTTCCGTTAATGAGCTTTAAAAAAATCCGGGAATAGGGGAGGTAACAATAACAGTAAATATATTAATATTAGTAGTAACAGAAGTTGAGTTTAGTAGTATTAAGTGAGCAGTGTTTATTGGACAGCAAATAATATTGGTCATAATAATGATGAGAACAACAATGCCAAGAGAAAGCATACAAGGAATATAAAAAAGTAAAACTCATTTGGATGAACAGAAAGTCTAGCAACTTCTGAAATCAGATTCTCTTCATGAAAGATCAGATTCTTATCCCATGAAAGAGGACCCTAACAGGTTGTTTTCCACCGACGTATGGATCCATGAATGTAGCCATTGATCTGTTTCTGATTCTATAATGTTTAATGTTAAATATAATGTTTAGATTGCATAACATTTAGTCCTAGTGGACAATCACTTAAATATGAGCCAACTGTGAGCAACAGCAAGCAAAAAAACCAATGCGATCCTAGGCTGCATTAATAGAATCAAGATCACATGAAGTTATAGTAAAACTTTACAAACCCTTAGTAAGACCACACCTGGAATACTGCATCCAATTCTAGTTGCCACTACTTAAAAAGTTGTTGAGACTCTGGAAAGAGTGTAGAGAAGAGCAACAAGAATGATTATGGGGCTGGGCTAAAACATATGAAGAACAGTTACAGGAATTGGGTAAGTCTAGTCTAATGAAAAGAAGGACTAGGGGAGACATGATAGAAGTGTTCCAATATTTGAGGGGCTGCCACAAGGAAGAGGAGGTCAAATTATTTCCCAAAGCACCAAAAGGCAAGACAAGAAACAATGTATGTAAACTAACCAAGGAGAAAAAGCAACCTAGAACAAAGGAGACATTTTCTAATGGTGACATCAATCAATCAGTGGAACAGCTTGCCTTCAGAAGTTATGGATCCTCCATCACTGGAGGCTTTCAAAAAGAGACACTTGTCCTAAATGGTATTGGACTAGAAGCTCTCCAAGATCCCTTCCAATTATTCTATGTGTATTGTTTACACTGACTGATTGTAGTTCTCTGGAAAATCTGGGGAATTTCCCAATTTTCCCATTCTCTTTGGTGGACAATAGGATGTTATTCATGGAAAATAAAGGCAGCAGCAAGGAACTGATGAATATTATTTGGTTGTTGGTCCAGATGGGACCATTTTTGGTTCAAGCAAACTGCCGTTTTGTCACGAAGGGCCACTTCTGCTAATGAAGTTGTATGCAAAATGCAACACGTTGATGGCAATGACCATCAATTATTTACTGATGCAAAACCAGTGATGGTCAGTCTGGCATAAGGTTTATCCATATGCTGTTAAATTTTCTTACTATGGAATCTGTAGTTTCCTATAGTGGTCTTACCTATATGGTCTTACTTAGTACTTACTTAGAAATCTTGATGCCATCACTGAAACTTCTCATCTGAAAGGAACTGAGGATTCTTAAGAGCTATGTTAGAAGGATATAATAAGTCTTCTGGTTATAGAAGTGTTTCAGCCACAAGTACAGTCTGGAACCAAGGACATCCTCATCTTTATTGCATTTAATTATATTCCAGTAAAAGAAGTACATCAAGCGAGGTCAAGTGATGGAAAGAGAAGGACTCTGTTAGCCTTATAGGAGAACAGCAGCATCTTATAGTGCACTTGAATTCATTGGCAGAGCTTTAACTTTTGACACTGAATCCCTTGGATAAATGACACAGGATGCTAACGTAAGAACAGTGAACTTTAATATAATCTGTACAAAAATAGCAGAAGGGAGTTGGAACAAATTGCAAAAAAAACCTCTTGAAACCAAGGAAGAAATCGGGTATTTAACCCATCTTTCAAATCTTTTCCTGATAATGCCTCTAGAAGAAATGTTCATACTCATGTACCTAAAGTAAAAAAAAAATCCCCTCTCCATGAAAACAAAGAAAGGAAAATTACAACTATTGCTGCTTTCAGGTTTTTAAAAATATCTTTGCCTTTGTCCATAACTCATTCATTCATTCTTGCAAGTTCAAGTGGCAAGAAAGATCAATATTTTTTCTGCTACACAGGTGCTTCAGGAATATAGTTTTCCAGGACAGAAATAACTTTGTCACCAGAAGCTGAAGCAGCAACATGTTGATTTGAGCCAAATATTGAAAGAAGATGCCAAAGAAAGAGAGAGAGTGTTTGCACAGCCGAGGTGGATGTCAGTGACCAACTCAAAAAAATCAGTGTCAGCAATTGGCACCTTTAAGTAGCTGCCAAGGTCTCAGTATTTAAGAATATGTACAATCAGCTGTCTTTTTAGTTTGTTTACTTTATTGTCCTTGTACCTCGTATAATGAAATTAAATACCATCTTCAGTGTAC
Source organism: Laticauda colubrina (assembly GCA_015471245.1). Lineage (NCBI taxonomy): Eukaryota > Metazoa > Chordata > Lepidosauria > Squamata > Elapidae > Laticauda > Laticauda colubrina. The sequence continues at coordinate 13,807,509 of BLBF01000059.1, read as the reverse complement.
ATTATGACTATGAAAATAAACACACACATCCTTTACATTCTATACACTGAATTGAAAACCCCTGATATTGCATTAATATTGCACTATACAGTAGAATTCCATGGTATTGCTATCCTTTTAAATTTGGGTGAAGTATCTAGCATAGAGTTGTTCCAGAATCACTGCACAAAACTGAAAATTTTTTACTTCCATTGAATGATAGAATCATGAGATTCATATTTGGTGAATTGAAATTGTGCTCACAGGCCCCCATATTAATGCTGTCTTGACATTTTCTTCTATCTTTCATTGTTATTATAGGAGAAGCAGAAACTGGGGGTGGAGTGAAAAAAGGGATCAGCCTAGAATCCTTATATAGTCACAAGTGAACGAAGTCCAACTCACTTTGAGTGCTGGTGACCCTTATCTAGTGCTAACCAAGTGCTGGCCATAAGTTGAGAAGATTCCTGTGTACAGGCTCTTAGCAATAAATCAGTTTAATTGATCATTCAGTTGTGGACCCGATAGGAGGACCTGATTTTTTGTGCCTGACAATTATCATCAGTAATCTCCCCTCTATTTCATTTGTCCACACCCATCAGTTTGAAATGAGAGAAAACATGTGGTCTTCTATCAATTAGCCTCTCTAATTGTAACAGCAGTCCTCCAATCTTGATGTCCACACATTTCCCATCATCTTGGTCAATGGCTACCAACCTATTTGAGTTGTTTGAATACAAACTACTCAAGTGGATCATCAATGATCCTTACAATGGATCATCACCTTTGTTATTTTTCATTAAGAGGCAGGGAATGTCATTATTAGAGGAAAACATGTGGGATTTCTAAAGTTCTGAACTGAGACTTTTGGTGAGCTAGACATCCCTGAAGGAGCAGGGATATCATTGTGATCAGTGGCGAGAGGGGACAATTTGGTCAACAAAACATGTTTGGCCTCATCCATTGAAGAAGCAGAGCCTAGGTTTCCTTGCTGTTAGGTCAGAGGCTTTCAATATGAAGGACAATGTGTGATGAGGCAGTTGCAATGCAGGCATTAACTTTGGAGTTCAAGGAATATATAGTATATGTATGAGATAAAATGGTTGAAGCAGAAGAATTACCAAGTTGTCCAGCTCAGGATCATCACTGAAAAATGGTTTGTGCTCCTGTTCTTGCTGGTGTACGAAGTTCTCAATGTCAACATCAAAGCTGGCAGAGGTGATGCATTCTGAGCCCTGTGTTGCTTGCTCGCATTTCTCAAATAGCAGTGTCAGGAGGGGGAAAAGAGGATGCCTAAAGGGAAAAGGAAATGGAATGACATTTCAGAAACAAATGCACCAACAAGGCCATTTCTATCTCTCAGTGTATATACAGCTTCATAATGTTCTATATTCATGAATGCTGCTGCATTGGAATCTTCCCTTTAATTCTTTTTCAAAGGACATAAAAAAACCCCTCATGTTCCTGAACTTGCTTCAGTTAGGAGGTGCTTGAGAGGTATGTTCAAGCAACTTTTCTTTCATCTCCAAATTTGTTGGGGGCTTTCCAGATTCCTACGTTTCAGTTAAATCCTAAAGGAAAATATCAGGAGATAAATCTCCCCAAAGAGCTTTTTTTCAGATCAGGAAGCAAAAAAAGCAAGAGAGACTGCAGAATTAGAGATGTACAACTAAAAAAAAATCCAAACCTTCCACCATCCCCAATGAGATAACTGAGAATGCATCATTGGGAGAAATTTAAAAGAAAGGAAGAAGGAAGAAAGAAAAGAGAAAAAGAAGAAAGGGAGGGAGGAAGGGAGAAGGAAGAAGTAGAGAGAAAGAGAGAAAGAAAAGAGAAAAACAAGAAAGAAAGAAAAGAGAGAAAGAAGAAGGAATGAAGGAGGAGAACAGGGAAGGGAAATTCAGAGTGTGACCTACTGACTGAGAGCAGGTGGGCAATTGGGTTTAGTTATAGTGAAGTTTATATAGAACAGAAAGAAAGAGAGAGGGAGGGAGGAAGGAAGGGACGGAAGGGGCTGGGTTTGGGTAGGAAATTTCTTTCAGAGAGGGAAGAAACCCCAGGAACATCCAGCAGGAGGATAAAGGGCAGTCTTGCATATAAAAGCTCTTAGTTTAAACCTGGCAAACTGGTGACAGTAAAGTCCTTCATTGCTTGACAGCCTGGAGAACCAGCCAGAGTAGCCAAAACAAAAGGACAAATAACCAACCTCATATAAGACAGCTTTCATTGTACCTTCACCAGTTTTTCAGCATTTCAATAGACAGCTAATAGTTATATAAGGTACACACATGGTGATTATGTTTATATAACCTGTATTTTGCTCTTTTTTTCCTTTTTTTGTGGATTCTAAGCAAGTCAAACTCATCAACATGCAACAGTCTAGTCATGGACAACACGTATAATCTTGCTTTGCAGATTGATTATCCACAATGTTAAGGTTGCCCAGCACAAGATTTCAGAAGAAGCAAATGAATGGGATTCAGCTAAGAATAGTAAACTTAATGTGGTTATTCATCTGGTAAGCCTCATTAGACCCATGGAAACTAAGTAGGAGGGAAGAAAAAAAAAAGGGAGAGGTGTGTGAAGCATTTTCCACCCAATAATTTACCAGCAAGGCTACGCAGACAGGGAACATGGGCCAGACATAACAGTGAGGTCCATTTTTCTTTTGATAAATTATATATCCTACTAAAAATCTTGTTATCATGACCTTCAACTGGGTGAAACAGTGCATCATAGAGAGACAATGTTTGAAACAAGGTAGCTTAAATGGGCTAATTTACAAAACGTGTCCAAAATCTGGGACCCAGGCCTCCCGAGGCAGTGGCATTTGGGAAAGCTACATCTGTTTCTGGGCTATATAGATTGCTGCTTTCTGCTATGCTGCTGCTGCATCACGTGATCTTCATTTTATTTATTAAATTTATACGCCACCCATCTCATGATCCAAAAAGACTCTGGATGGACAGTTTCCCAGACACACTCACAATCCTTCATTCCTTCCGGCACCCGGCAGCAGGAAAGGAGACAGGGAGATTTCTAATGCTTCCTGACATATTCCAAGAAGAATACTCAATAAGCAAACCAGCAGGAAATCGGAAATAATTCCTGCATTCACTGCATTCTTGACTGCCCTTGGTCACTCTGCTTCTCCATTTAGATAAGGAAATATCTCTGAAAAGATGGTTCAATAGGGCATGGATTGTCTAGTATGTGGTGTGTGTGTGTGGGGGGGGGCGGAATATGATGACATTTTTCTCCTTGCATTTGCATATATGGGGAATAGAAAAGAACTTATGTTCATTTTGCTAAGGGCTGAAAGTCTCACTCTGCTTAGTTAAAGTACATTTTCTTTTCTTTCAAACCTGTTGTCCTGAATGCTTAGTCTTGCAGCTATCCTGAGAGTCTGGCAAGTTGAAAATGCTATCATACATAGCCATAAATCAGAGGTACCAATCGACTATTTGAGTTTTTCAGGATCAAAACAAAGAGAAGAGCAGGTGAAGGGGTTAAACTCTGATATAAGTCTTCATTTGCAGCTACTAATACTGCACCATATTACAGTCTAATCTAGACTGATCCCAGTTTAATGCAAGATTCTTCTAGCCATGAGCAGAATATGGAGGTGGGGGCAGGTGGAGGGAAATTTCCCTGGTCGTAATTTAGGCAGCCCTGCCGAGGCTTAGCTGAGGGATATGAAAGGCAAATTCCAGGCAGTGTTATGAATTATTTTGCCGTATGAACCTTCCCACTCTCAACAGATGCCTGCTGCCATTTAAACAGCCACTAGATCAATTAGAAATGAAAGGCACAAATCGACCCTGCGCAAGGGCACTAAATTACTAGGAACTAATAATCCGAGCAGTAATGCCAGGTGGTTGGAGTTCAGCGACGTGCAGGCCCTCCCCCTTTCCGCAAACCTTTGCACACAGCACCAATTCCTTTTCAATGTTATGAAGGAAATAAGAAACGCAAAGCGATGGGAGGACAGAGTGAATCGCAGCTCTGAACTCACCACACCTAGCCTGGTGAAAGCTCTGAGGAGCAAAGTTACACATGGATGGCCCAAGATTTTGGCAAAACAACAAAATCTGCTAGATTGCTTCTTTAGACCAGCCCCATCCTAGATAAATTTCCTAGAGTCACATAGTTGATATGATTAGGGCAGAAATCTATTTGTCATCCATCCCTATCCCTATCATCTCTATCTCTATCTCTATCTCTATCTCTATCTCTATCTATCTATCTGGATGGATGATAAATGAAAGATAGAAAGATAGGATAGACAGAGAAGCAGAAAGAAAGAAAGAAAGAAAGAAAGAAAGAAAGAAAGAAAGAAAGAAAGAAAGAAAGAAAGAAAGAAAGA
>BLBF01000059.1:13761058-13803154 GCA_015471245.1 Laticauda colubrina | reverse complement strand
AGAAAGAAAGAAAGAAAGAAAGAAAGAAAGAAAGAAAGAAAGAAAGACAGACAGGATTCTAAGGAAGAAAATCCTTTGGAGACTTTTCTTCTATGCAACAAACTTTCTCAGCCTAGAGAAAGGTAGTCCCTAACCATTACAGCAGTGGCCCCCAACCTTTTGGGCACCAGGGACCAGTTCTGCACAGAGAAGTTTTTCCACGGACCACGGGAGGTGGGTTTCATGTGCCGCCTGCATCCCCTAGGTAGCACTTTGTTTGTGTGGCCTCGTTTATGGGATGTTGCAGCCTGGTACTGGTCCAACAAGGGTTGAGACCACTGCCTTACAGGGTATTGAACGAAAACCATCAGATTCCAAACACTGCAGGCAGATGTGGAAGAAATGTGATATATTGACTCTGAATTTGGGAGTACCACCAATTCCTTCCCCCAAGAATTAATGCCATTGGTGGCTATAAAAGAGACAAGGACAATGTTTCAGTTTGGCATATTTGTTTAGCCAGTATGAATGGAAGCATCCATTCATCTTGGTAAAAAGACAATCCTGAAGAGAATGAAGAAAATAATATCATACAGGAATGCTTTTATTGATTTCCTCTGCCTAAGAGCTTATTTCATTCACTGAGACAACCTGAAATAGTTTAAGTGATTTGCCACTGATAGGAAAAAAATGTAGGGCAAAATATTGTAATAAGGGGAGTTGTGGCAGTATAACTAGATTCACACATTATTATAGTAAGAGAAAATGTGGCTTAGCAGAGTAGATATCCCAGGCATTGCACCTTGCAAATCCCAATTTGTAGCTTAATATATGTGATTAATTGTGAATAATAAGGTTGATCAAATTAGGTTTTTTTTTTTGAGTTTCATTAAGAGTTAAAAAACATATGAAAATAAGAAAAGAATTGAAGTAACAAATACTGAAGGAAAACCAGTCTGGACCCACACATTCCACTGCTTTTTATTTTACAATATTTGTTTAATTTCACAAATATTGAGATAGACGTCAGATTTGGCTGGTCTGGGTCTGATTTGGGACTGAAGACATCCTGATAATCTTGTTCTATAATTGTCTTGTTCCATTTTGAAGGAAAGTAAGATATGAATTTAGAATCAACCTGGTTTATTATCCCTTGGTTCTATCAAAACAATTCTGCACAACACATTTTCTGTCAAAGTTAAGATGGAACATTGAACATTGCTGTTATACCCCCATCAGGGCCTGAATATGCAGGGGAAGACGAGCTGGAACTGGATCTGACAGAGATTGAGGGGCGGCTTCGTTGGCTTTGGAGGAGAATGGGGAGGGGCAGGCCCAGTCAGGCCAGAGCCTTTCAGGATTAGGACAGCTTGTAGGCAGGGAGGAACGGGGACAGGATGACCAAGAGGGGCTAAGTAGTGAACATGAGAGACAGAGCTCAGGCAATGAGCAGGGACCGCCTCCTCGTGATTCTCGAGCACGGAGAGTGAAGAGAAGGCAAGAACAGCGCAGACTAACCCGGCTTCTTGGGAGGAGAGCATCCCACCCTCTTCACAAGGCATAGCTGGAGACTGAGACTTAAGGAGATGCTGTGGGGAGAGGCATTTGTCAGGAACAAATGCTTAATTTGTACAGTTTGTTGTACCAGTACAGACATTTGGAGTTTGCAGGACTGCTTGCTTCTTCCTTGCTTTGTGGACTCAGTACCTTGTTCCTGACTTCGTGGGCTCATTGTTTGTTTCTTGCTTCATAGACTCATTTCCCTGTTCCTTTGCTTTGCTGAACACTGTGCAGCCAGAGGTTGCCGTGCATGTGTGTGTTATCACTTTGTTCTGGAACTTGTCAGAAATGTGGGAGTGGTGTTTGGGGAACTTTGGAGCAATAAAGGGGTGGTTTGAACGGCCAGCTGCCTGTGTTACCTCTGTGCCATGTTCCAGATCATCACAACTGTGATGATCTATCATCCACACTCAGATGATCTATCATACACATTCTATCATCCACACTCAGAGGCAGTAAGTTTCTCAAGCCCTATCAGAAGAGGCTAAAAATTAAACCTGGGATCTTTCTGTCTTGATTCTAAGGGTGTCTAGCAAAAGAGTGCATGCTAAGTTTTGGGACACAAGAACAACTCACAGTATGGATAATAAAACAATCCATTCCAGAGGTCGAAATAACAGTAGTAATACAGTGGAATCGTAAACACGAAACCAATATGTAGTTACGTATCAAGCCAATACTCACAAATTGAATTAGATAGAATTAGACTTCTGGGCAGAGTAAGGGAAATCAAGGCTTAAAAAAGAGAATTGTTTTCAGAAGTTGGGCTTTCCCAATGGATAACTTTACTCTAGAGATCTCAACCCCATCACTGTTTACTTGATATCCATCTTTTTTTCCCTAGAGGATTAGGTTGTTTGGAAGTAATAGCAACTTTTAAGTAATCCCTACTTGTAGTTCAGCCTCTATATCAAGCAAATATGCAAGTGCTACCTTGCCATTGTATGACCAGCAGTTGATTTATTCTCAGTGCAAGTATTCTTCAGCAAAAGCTCTCTAAATCCCAGTGCCTATTTCGAGAGATATTCCAGAGAACCATTATGATGGCTTAAATATTGCAGCCAAGTCCCTTTGAGCACCATCTTCATATTATTGTCCTTTCCATCAAGTCCCTCAACCACCCTAAAGATAATTGAAAAAAAAAATTTGCAGTCCAAGATTTCTGTATAGCCTTTAAGAGAAAGACTGAAAGTAGACAGAACTGGTACTGTAAAGTCTTATCAGTTTGAATCAAAGAAATGGTGATGAAGATGATGATGATGATGACAATAACATATACTCTTTGTCTGAAGTTTTTTCACCACTCTGTATGGTAGTAAGTAGTTAAATAGTTATGTACCTATATAAATTAGGTAGCTACATAAGTTGAAAGAGATTGGTTCAACTTGATCTTCCTAACAATTTCAAGGCACAGCAAGGACAATACTTCTTGAGTTATAACCCAGGCATTAGCTTCAACCACAATAGACCTCCTATTAGAAACAATTAGGAAATTGTTATAATCTGAGTTTGCCGATCAATATCTGATCAACAGCAATTCTCCAGAACTTCAACTATGAAGTTATACAGATTATGTGGAGATTGAGGAATTGAAGATGGCCCTTCCTCATCAGAGTGGGACAACTCGCTACTGCCAACTCAAAATAGCCAACTCACTGTGGGACAACCCACCACGGCCAACTCACCACAGATCAATTGTACAAACACAAAGTTAATTTCAATTGAACTGTGGTCAATAATAATAAAATAAAGAGGTCAATCCAGAAATTCAAGAATTATAATAATGTTGACAAAGACATGGTCACCAGTAATAAAAGTAATTGAATGAAATGATTAATACAGCATTTAACTGTATCATGGTGAGTTGCCCCACAGTGAGTTGGCCATGGCAAGTTGTCTCTGAGAGTTGGCCATTGCAAGTTGTCTCTCAGAGAGTTGGCCATGGCAAGTTGTTTCTCAGGGAGTTGACCACGACAAGTTGTCCTGCATTGCCATGTTGGCTGCCATGGTGAGTCGGCCACAGCAAGTTGTTCTTAGACCCCTTCTGCATATAGACCAGAAACTTTTCCACTGAATGATGGTTCTCCTTCAAGGTAAAATTAGAGAACTGGCCCATTTAAGTCCAGTATCGCTGATTCTGAATGGCGGTTACTTGTCCTAGAATCAGTCCATACCTTTTTCTAACTAAAAATGAACATAATTTGGATCTTTCACAAGCAAAATTTGTGGTGTACCACTGAAATACTGCCTCTCTCTCAATCAAAGGAGATAAAAGGACCACAGTAGATTTGTTTTCTTTGAAAAGATAGAAAAGGGTATGTTTTTTTAAAGTCAAAACAGTTATATCTGCTAGAAACCACATCACTTCTATGTACTTTTAAGTTTTAAAAGCTGGAGAACTATCTCTTTCAGACAGATTATGCATCAGCCTTCTTGGTAGACTACACAGGAAACAATACTACATGAACTAATTCTACTTTAATGTAAAGCAAATTGACAGAATCTTTGAAGGTACAAAAAGTTTGAAGGTACAAACTTCCCACTGTCTCTTTTATAGACTGGGAGGGTGTCCCCTTGTGTCTCTTTTTCCACCCATTGCACAGCTGCAGGCGATGGCCTCTCTATCTAACCATTCCCTAGGCAGCATCTGCCAAGCACTCCCTGCACCCATCTGCCAAGGTCATTCCTACATGCTATTACATTATCCCTGCCCCATTATGCAAGGTTGGGATTGATAAGTACTTTAAAAAAAAAACCAAACTAGTTAAAACTTATAGTAGAGCAGAGCTCACTACTGACCCACCTACTCCCCATCCTGATTCTCTTTTCCCTTCTTCCCCTGTCCCCCTTGTTTTCTCTCCCTGAAGCCATTCAAAATTTGGAGGAAATAAATCTCTCTACACTAATTCCAGGAAAGTTTGATCCTCGTCAGCGCAGAACAAATAAAAGAGCTGAACTGGCCTGACATTTTACTGCAGAAGAGAGGTCGTTTTCAGCCCCTAATAAAAAGGATTTGACACAGGCTAATAAAGAGAAATGAATTCCTCTAATGGCCTAATTTAGCACATTCAGCACTGTTCTGCCTGCAAGTGAGCCAGGAGGGAACTGCCAAGAGAGAGAGGGAGAAGAGGAGTGAATGGCACAAAATAGAGGGGGAGAAAGCAGGTTTTTAAAAGACTAAACAGTACTTCTCATTCACTTTTCTAAAAGAGCAACAGGCAGGGATGGGTGTTCTCTGTGAAACAAAATGAGGGAAACAATAGGCCATTTGCCAAAATTTGCTTTACCTGAAAAAGAATAAGAATACATACCAGTATTCCCCTCAGATTGCTAGGCTATTATCCTCACAAAAATCCAGTGGTAAAGATCTCACTATCCCTTCAGTAATTAGTTCCACCACTGAATTATTCTAAGCTTGGGATTTTTTTCTCCTGCCTATTGGAATCTGTATTCCTGCAATTTAAAATGAGTCTTTCTTATCTCATAGGGCTCAATGGTTAGGACACTGAGTCTCAGACTGTTAAAGGTCTAAAGCTCAAAAGGCAGTTCGAGACCTGCGAGACAGAGTGAGCTCCTGTCACTTTCCCCAGCTCCTGGCAAACTAGCATTTCGAAAGCATATAAATGCAAGTAGATTAATAGGCAGGGATGGGAATCAAATTTTTTAACAACCAGTTCTATGGGCATAGCTTAGTTGGAGGGCGTGGCTTGGTGGTCATGTGACTGAGTGGGCATGGCTTGGTTGTCATGTTATTGGCTGGGCATGGCCAACTCAACTTCACTCACATTGAGGCATGCATCTCCTCGCCTGGCCTCTCATGACTGTGGGGATGCTGCAACAATCGTAAGTATGAAAAATGGTCATAAGTCACTTTTTTCAGTGCCATTGTAACTTTGAATGGTCACTCCACACAAGCAAAGTACCAGCAAAGAAGGGGAACAAAACTCCAGAGCGGTTCCTGAGGCAGGAAGTCTAGTCCTGCCAAGAATGTAATAAGTCTTAATGGAGAGGCACTTTCTGTAAGCAACACCAGAATGTTTCCTTCCTGCCTTCCTTACAGGCTTAGGCCAGTAATTTCTTCTAACCACCGGTTCTCCGAACTGCTTAGAATGTTAACAACCGGTTCTTGCAAATAGGTACGAACTGGTAGAATCCCACCCTTGTTAATAGGTACCAGATGTAAGCACATGGGAAGGCAACAGTGTTCCATGTTTCACCATACACTCTGTGCAGTGGCATGATGTCATGCTGGCCACATGACCATGGAAACATCTCCAGACAACACTGGCTCTTTGACTTAAGAAATGGAGATAAGCACCACCCTAAAGTCGGTCATGACTGGTATGGGGATACTTTTACCTTATCTCATACTCTGAGATGACAGAGAATAGGTTTTGCTCTTCTTGTGCTAAGTTCAGACTTTTGAAAGTTCTATCACATCACATTTCATTAATCTTTTCTCAAGATTAAGCATATCTACATCCTTCAGCTTCTCCTTGGGTGATATAATTCCCATTGATCAACTTCACTGCCGTTCTTTACACCTAATCCAGTTTCTCTGAACTATTTTTAAAGTATGGTATCCAGAACTGAATAGCCTAGTTGCTATCTGACTATTGCAAAAATATTATTTCCTTTGATTTGGAAACTATACGTCTACAATGAAGCCTAAAATCACATTATTCTCAGCCACATCATACTTTGACTTATGATCAACTACAGTTGGAAAATCCTTGGGGTGTATATATTACTAAACCAGATATCCTCAGTTAAATACCTGTAAACTGTTCATTTAGCTATGTTTAACTTACTTCCCTAATAAATCAAGATCATTCTGGATTTTCTTTGTGTCTTTTACTTATTCCAACCACTTTTGAATTGTCTGCAAAATTTATTCAGAGTCTCTCCACCTTTTTATCTAAATCATGAATGAGAATGGTGAAGAACATTGAGCACCAGGACTGAACCTGATATGCCAACCTGATATCACTTTTCAGTTTATTAAATAACCATTGATGCCAGTCTTCAGCATGGTTTCCAAGCCCACTTGAATTCATTGCTATTTGGTCTGCTATCTTGTATTTTGTAAAATGCTTTGCTGATGCCAACTTGTATTGCATCCACAGCCTCTCCAATCTATGAAATTACTCAATCAGAAAATGAAACAATATGATCATCATTGGCTCTACTGCTTTTGTTCATTTATATATTTACTGAAAACAGTATCATGTGATATCAAAGTGAGGCTTGATTTTTTAAAATGAAAAGCAATATGCAAAACTCATAAATAAATTTGAAGAGCTCCTCTGGGTTAGGTAAATGAGCAATAGATGTTATAGATTGAAAGTAGTTTTCTGAATTATAAGTATCTGTAAACTATCACAGGCCTTTAGGGAGTTGGTTGTCTATAAACAAAAACAACAAAATAATTGATAGCATGTTAGACTATAGCTGCTAGTTAGGATTTATGCAAAGTCAAGTAATAATCGATATTGCTACTTCATGCATGGCAGTGTTTTTGCAGCAACTTAAACCTTACATGTAGAAGAAAAATAAATTAGAATCAAAAGGGGATTCTATTATCCCAAATGTCTCCTATGGTATTTTTTGCAGGGAGAAAGAAACTTGGACTGATCTTCACAGCAGTTTTGATCCAGCTTTGGTCAAACCAGCAAGAGGAAAAACTCCCCTCAAATGTGGAAAGCATAAAAGCATAAAAGCAGAAAGTTTTCTATTGGAGCAACCCAGAAGGCAGCTCTCCAGATACCAGGGCTCTCCAAACGTATTTCTGACAGTAAAACAAGAGGGCCTTTTTGAAGTTCTTTTTATGGGTGATAACATTCCCAACATGCTATAAACTCAATGCAGTAGCTTCCCAGCGATTTAACCTTTTTTTTTCAGAGTGACCTTGGCCAGGAAAGTCGACTTCAATTATAGTCACAACCAACTGTGCTACAATCTGACTGTGGGGCACTACTTGTCTTTCCTCCATCAGTGACCTTGGAAGCTTACATTGACTTCAAGGGACTTTCCAGTCCATCAATAACCCCAGAAAAATCACATAATTTAGCAGGGCATTAACTCTGAAACTCCATTCAAAAGCTAGACACTGCCATTGGTCTGCCAATCACTTTGGAAATGCCATACTCCATTCCTTTTTCCAAGAATCACAGTCAAAGGTTGGCTCATCACAGCTTGGCCAGGAAGCAAGGTGCATTAAGTAGCTTCTTAAGGTATAAATTCAAACTATTTTGAGCTATTTCCACGTGCATATTGCTAGTATGTCATCATCATAGAACAAAGCAAATAGTCCTGTGTTTAATTTATTATTTAATTTATTAATCTAATTGATGTAGCCTCCCATCTAACTGAACGCAACTCTGGATTGCGCAACAATAGATTGTTTGGCTCTTTCACCCAATTGGAATTTATCTAGCTAAGACTTAGATTCAATTGTTTAAAGGCTATGAAGGTTTCAGGTGAATATTTCTTCTGCCAAATGGTGAAATAAAAGAGGTTGTAATTTAAGAAAAATCACCAGATGGCTTGGGGACTGATATTAAGGACTGCTTTTTTGGTTAGGTTTTATTAGGGATTTAAAATAAAATAAAATAAGGTAATGTAAACCTAATTACAGATTTTTTTGGGTTTTCTACTGAACATCAGTGGAAAATGCTGCTGGTGGTATTTCATGGTATTCTGCCAAGTTTTTGAAATACAACTTTAATGAAATTTGGAGGTTGGAAGCAGGGCTCTTTTAGTTTATAGCTATTCTTGCTTAAGAGAAAAAAAAAAGGCTTGGGTATCATCTTGTCAGGTACAAAGAATGGGGACCACAGGCTAAGTTCTAGTTCATAAGATTTACTGCTCATTCCTATACACAAGAATCTAGTCAACTAGAGGTCAGCATTAAATTAGTGCTAGATAAGAGTTAACAGACTCCAAGGAGGGCTAGGCTTGGATTGTTTGTGATGAAGTAAGGACTCTAGACTGACTCCACTCCGACCTGTTCTCCTACATATCAAGTCTTTCTGGGTGGCTTTTGGTCTGTGGAAGATTGTCAATGACATCTTGTCAATCACAAGGCAACAATAAGCATGTCCTATGGCCTTGATTTGATTCCCACCTGCATGCAGCATCTTTCCCTTTCAGCTCCAGATTAGCACTTGTTTAAGGCAGACAATTACCTTTGCAGTAAGACTTTTCCCAAGGTTTTTGATTTGTAAGAGGGACAGTAGTAATCCCCCAAACTTCTCATGATGCGTGATCAAAAAATCCCAGAATTAGCATAGCTAGCTGTATTCAGAATACTTTTAAAGGCATGATAGAAGCTCAGTAACTTGCAGGACTAAGATAACTGAAGGATATTCATAATGGTATGCATTTAAAATGTATTTTAGCACACTGTTCAGTGTTAAAAAAACCTAAAGCAGGGAAGAATTAAAAAGCAATTGACAATAAATTAAAAATAATTAAAATTAATATTCAATACAATTTTCTAAAAATAACTTGGTTAAAATTATTATCAGCTTCAGAGCTAAGATTAATTTGGATTGTAATTTGGTCTGATCTGTTACATAGACACAGCATGTGCCTGCACATGTACATCTTCACTACACTTAGATATTATTAAAATCAATGAGTTTTGAGAAAGTCATTATTTAAATTTCAGCAGGAAGAAGGAATTATTATTTGATCCAATTCACTCTTAGTAACAATTGATGACATTTAATTCCAAAAGAAAGTCATTGAAATCTTCATTTCCATTTAAAAAATTCTGTTCTATGGAAGGCTGGCTATATTACATCATAATAATTGTTGTGTTTATTTTAGCTTTATCAATTCAATTCAATCTTTTCTTTCTGATTATTTCTTCTGGTATTCACTCTGAACTACTCTCATCAATAAATATTGATCAGATATTTCCAGATGCAAAGTGAATGTTTTTAAGAGCAGAAAGGAGTATTCATGGGTATCCTGCTTAATTTACACAGGAAAAATTGGGGGCAGCAGGGGCAGGAGATCGACGTCCACCTTGCACTCTCCTCATTGGCTAAAATATTTTATTCTGGATCAATGTTACAATCTTCTAGGATTGATGGGATTTATAGTTAATCCCCAAATCTCAAAAAGTTGTGGCCATCTCCATGGTCACATGGTCTTTCAATGGAGTTTCTTAAATGAAAGAAACACATCTGAATTTTTTCTTTTAAAAAAGAGAAGATGAGTGCTATGACTGGACTTGCACTTCCTGGTCTAGATCCTTTTTGGGCTCATTTTGAATATGATTCAATTAGCATATAATATTTTCTGCTCAATTTGCTTTTTTCCCCAGTCCTGTCTTGATTCTATGAGCCATGTCAACATTTTGCTTTTTGGGAAGACAGGTAGAGTGGAGACGGGGATGCAAACACAGGAGTTGAGCCTCATCAAAAAGTGAGACTCTTACACTAATGCAGAACTTAAGGCCCTGTCACACTGGCCGACGGATGCAAAAAGTTTGTAAAAAGGACACAGTGGACGAGAAAAATGTTCCATCCGTTGTTATCCGCTCTCAAAAGGGGCAAAAATTTGCATAACCAGAGCGGACAATACGGAAAGGAACGGACGGGGGGAGGACGTAGGGCGGATGGAAAGCGGATGCGGAACGGAAGCCTAGCGGATGGAAGCGGATGGGAGCGGATGGCACATCCACAAGGCTTCTGGGGGAGCGCAGCAAAGTGGACGTGGAACAGATAAAGCGGATGCAGAGCAGACGACGAGCGGATGAAGCGGATGCACAGTGGATGCACAGCGGATGAAGCGGATGCACAGCGGAAGCCTAGCAGATGCCTAGTGGAAGCCTAGCGGGTGCCTAGCGGATGCCTAGCGTTCACTGCGCATGCGGGGAGGGTGCATTGTGTCAGCCCCGTGGATATAAAGGGAAGCAGCTCCCAAGCAGGTCAACGTTCAGAGGAAAGACCTGCTTCCAGACACATCGCCCGCCTGCCTGCCTGCCTGCCTGCCTGCCAGCCAGCAACCCCACAACCATGGGGAAGAAGAGAAAGCCTCAGCCATCTGCTGCCAGCCCTGGCAAGAGGGACAGGGCCACCCTCCCACCCCCTGGCCCTCACTCTGCTTCTGCTGGGGCTTCTGCAGCCCGGGCTTGCTCTTCTGGGGCTGGGGCTTCTGCTGCTTCTGCTTCTGGAGGAGCTGATGATGCTGCTTATGGCGGTGGTGCTTCTGCTCGTGCTTACTTTGATGATGATGCTTCTGGCGGTGGTGTTTCTGCTGGTGCTTACTCTGCTGATGCTGCTTCTGGCGGTGGTGCTTCTGCTGGTGCTTACTCTGCTGAAGATGCTTCTGGCGGTCGTGCTTCTGCTGGTGCTTACTCTGCTGAAGCTGCTTCTGGCGGCCGTGCTTCTGCTGGTGCTTACACTGCTGGCGCTGCTCCTCATCCTGCTGGTCCTGCTGGTGCTCCTGGTCCTTCTCTTGCTCCTGGTCTTGCTGGTGCTCCTGGTCCTGCTGGTCCTGCTCAAGCTCCTGGTCCTGCTGGTGCTGCTGGTGCTGCTGGCGCTGCTGGTGCTTACTCTGCTGATGCTGATGCTGGTCCTGCTGGTGCTGCTGGTGCTGCTACTGGTCGTGCTGGTCCTGCTTTTGCTGCTGCTAGTGGTGGTGGTGGTGTGGAGGAGCAGCCCCTACAACCTGGAAGCCCCTCTGATGAGGGCCCATGTGGTCCTGCCAAAGGGAGGAAGAGGCATACACGAGAACGGGACAGGAGCCAATACAACATTGAGGAGGAACATGAGGATGAGGTGCTGGAGTGGCTGAGAGAGAATGAGTATCTATGGCGGAAGGGACACAGGCTCTATAGGGACACCAAAAGGAAGCAGGCTGCTTGGAGAGAGAAGGCGGAGAGCCTGGGCTACACTTCGGAGGTGCTCCTCGACTGGTGGAAGCACATGCACACCTGGTACGGGAAGCTGCACCTCAAGAAATCTGGCCAGGCCGCGGTCAAGCTGACGGACAGAGAGAACAACGTCATGGGCAAGTGCAGCTTCCTGGAGGGTGAGATCCGCCACCGAGGAGCAGCCCCTCTCACAACCCTCTCTCTCAGGCAGCCTGAGAGAGCCAGTCCTCTTCCAGCAGAGAGTCAGCTCCTGTCTCCAGGCAGGTGTCTGTGAAGCGTGCCATGATGGAGACCCCCACGACAGCTGTACTAACCGCAGCAGAGCGCGTGGAGGAACCCCTGACGCAGTGGGAGAAAGGAGGTGGCACTTCCACCACAGTCCAACCCGCATCCACCCCCAGCTCCACCTCCACAGAAAGGCAGAGAGGCAAACCGGAGGGACAGAGCCACACTGTCCTGCTGGAGATAAGAGACATCATCAGGAGCAGTGTAGATCTCCTCTCTCAGCTGGTACACACCGAGTCCACATCATCCAACTGCAAGCCCTTCCTCACCTATGTGAACCAGACCCTCATGGACATGGCGTAACCCCAGTACCAGGTGGTGAAGGACAGGATCACCAATCTGCTTCACAACCCTCCAGATCCAGATGAACCTGCTCCCACCCAGTCCAGGTCTGCTCCTCCACCCCAGGTGATGTCACTCCCATTTCAAGGCTTAACACAGGCCCTCACCTACCAGGGCTACAGCTACCAGGAGGTCCAGCAGCACAGGCAGCAGCCCTTCCCAGTCCAGGCACAGGTTCATCAGACGCCACCATTGCCACCAGTTCCACTGCTGCCACCGATGCCACCAATGCCACCCACGCCAACGATGCCACCCACGCCAGTCCTCACCCAGCTGCAGACCAGACAGCCCCACTACACTGCTCCTTCCTCCACCCCACAGCCAAGCCCGGCCTCAGTACATCTGTCATCAGTACTGGGGCTGACACCCCATGGCATGGAGGAAGGAGCTCTCAACATCACGTGGCTGAGCCAGCTGTCTGAGAGCTTCCTCAACACACCGTCCCCTGTTGTCCTCTCGGGGCCAGGCACCAGAAGCGCTTCAGACCAGCACTCCAGCAGCAGCCACCTCCACAGCACCTGGACCCTTCACCCCTGAGACTGGGCACACCTCCGAGTGACCGAGAAGAGTGCCAGAGACTGGGTGGCTACCTGTTGACTTTATTTGGACACTTGACTTAGGTCATTTTTCTTTTACAGCTTGTTATTAATAAAGATTATCTTTGCTTCACACACTTGCTTCATTTATTTTAGTCAATAAAGTCTTGGTGGAAACTTTTAGAAATGGTTTAAGCCTTTGCATGCTTGTGGGATGGGTTAAGATAGCAGTGGGATGGGCAGGGATACCTTTGGGATGGGTAATAGCTGTGGGATGGGCAGGGATACCTGTGGGATGGGCAGGGATACCTTTGGGATGGGTAATAGCTGTGGGATAGATAAACCTCCAGTGCAAGCATAGTGGGACTGTATGGTCCATCCTCCCAGGTGCCACACCTATGGCCCTTCATTATCAATAATAATGTAAGCATTGATTCACACATGTCAACATAAACACAACTCTTTATTAAATGCCCTGTTCATTGTAGGCCCACCCAAAATACATGGCCCAATCTCATCAGTGTGATGAGACAGGCTGAAGGAAGCATCCATTAAGCATCTATCATCCTGTCTTGCCACTCCACTGCTCCAGCTAGGGAGTTGCACCAGTGTTTCAGGAGATTGCGCTGCTTCTTCTCATCACATGAGGCTCTGTTGGGGCCCTGCACATCCTCAGTGTCTATCAGGTTTCAACCTTGCCTCCATTCACCAGGCTCCATGTCCCCATTGCCTTGCTGGAGGTCCACGAGCCTGTTCTGCAAGACTGGGTAGCAGATGCGCATGAGATTGTGCAGGATGCAGGAAGCTTCCATGATCCTCCTCACGGTCTGTGGCGATGCTGCATGGTGGTGAGAAGTACCTGGAACCTGTTGGCCAGGATGCCAAAGGCGTTCTCCACCACCCGCCTTGCCCTGGACAGCCTGTAGTTGAAGATCCTCTCTTCACGGGTGAGGAGTCTGGAAGTGTAGGGCTTCATGAGGTAGGTTCTGAGGGAGAAGGCATCATCCCCCATGATGAAGTAGGGCACATCTTGCGTGTCGTTGGGCAGGGGGTCTGGTTCTGGGAAGCCCATGATGAGGTTGCATTCCAGCCCCTCCTTGAGGTCACTGGCGTTGTATACCTGGGCATCTGAAGCTGACCCGTTGCCTGAAGCATCGATGTACATGAACTTGTAGTCAGCATTGACCATGGTGAAGAGGATGATGCTGAAGAAGCCCTTGTAGTTGAAATAAGTGGACCCCGACTTGGCTGGAGCTTTGCAGGCCACGTGCTTCCCATCTACGGTTCCAACGGTGTGGGGGAAGTTCCACTTCTGATACCACTGCTCTGCAACTTTCTTCCATCCTTCTTCGGTGGAGGGGCACTGGAGGAGCTCCTCCAGGTATTCTTCGATGATGGCCTGCACCACTTCTCTGACCACAATGCTGATGGTGTTGTGTGGCACCCTCCAGCCGTACTGCATGCTCCTGTAGGTGGTCCCTGAGGCCAGATGGCACAGAGTGAGTGCCACCTTGAGCCCAGGGTCCAGGCTGGGCTGGAAGTTGGTGTTTGTCTTGGTCAACCTGGGTGTTAGCCGCTCCACAACTTCATCAAACATGGCTGGAGGCATTCTCATGAAGTTCTGGAATGCATGAGGGTCTTCGTTCCTCAGCTCCACCATCAGCTTGTTGTACAGTCCGTACTCTGCTCTTCTCCCGATCCATCTTCGGACCCAGATGCTTCTTGGCCGCCTCATTTTCTTCCCGTAGAACAGTTGAAAGAGCCTGTAGATGGCTTCGCACAGTTGCAGAACGATGGTGGCTACCAAAAGGAGTGTGTTACGATCCATGGTGGACATCAATGGATGCTGTGGAAGAGCAAGAGGCAGATTAAGGCTGCAGAGGTCTGCACAGCAGGGCTGCTGGACTGAAAGTGAGATCCAGGTGAGTTCCTCCCCCTTTTTATAGGCAGTATAGGTTTTCCACTATGTGTCCTTTTGCATCCTCTAGACATCCTCTAGACATCCTTAATATCTGAGATAGGTCCCCTCTGCAAACGTTTTTTCCGTTTTAAATGCTTTCTTTGTGAGCTGCATCCGCTTTCATCCTTTCTCCATCCGTGCTACTAACGCTGCATGCCCGTTCCGCGTCCGTTTCGCTTCCTCCCTGTGTCTGTTTACTGCTGGAGCAAATTTGAGTTGCACGGATGCACAGCGGATGCCTAGCGGATGTTGCGGAAGTGTAACGGATGACGACGGATGCAGAATGGATGTTCCCCGTATGCGTTGCGGATGCAGAAGGGATGCGTTGGATACATTTTCCGCTCAAAAAGTTTTGAGCAGCTCAAAATATTTTGAGCAGAGGGAACCTCAGTCGACGGATGCTGGACAGATAGAGAGGAAGAAAAACGGACGCAGTGAGTACAGAACAGATGCATCGCGTTAACCAATGGATGGCAAGTGTTTCTCTCCATTTTACATCCTCTTTCCATCCATTGGTGCAGTGTGACATGGGCTTTAGATCCTTGAGGGGCTTCTCAAGAGGTATAACTTATTTTCATTGTTTTGATTTTCAGTTCCATATACCCCATTCCAATTCAAGCCTTTAAGCAACAACTCTGGGAATTGAAGTCCACAAGTCTGAAAGTTGCCAAGGTTGGAGACCCTGCTCTTAGGTGTCTGCAAGATTAAAAAAAAATCCTTTAGATATAAACTCAACATCTTCCAAAATTGGATGAATTTCTTTGCCTTTTTTTTTTTTTTAGAATATGAGAAAAAGAATGTTCCACACAATTCTTTAGCAACCAACAGCTTTTAAGCCAAAAGTTCCTGATGGAAACATTTGATTCTATTATGAGAAATAGAGATAGAGAGATCAAGGAAAAGTAAAATAGAAAATGATCCCAAAGCAATTTTATATGATAGATTTCATTATAGATTCATTATAGATTTCAGCACTAGCCGTAAATCCATCCCAAAGTGCATTTCTCTGAATGCTTGTGGAGTGTTCTGTAAAAGAGCTAAGCTTCCTGATATAAATGGGGATTCTGTTAAATGTTGCAGTCAGTGTGTGTACGTGAGTTATTACTGCAACCATTATCATGTACAGAACACTGTAAAACTAAAGCAAACTGCTGTCCTTTAAGGTGAAATAAATTAAGTTGCTCAAAACAAGAGAAATAATCATAAAAATGAAAATGAATCTGTGATTCCCAACCCTTCTTTAAAGTTAGAGCTGATTTGCATTTCCACTAAAGGTATGATTGTCATAAAATATCACTTAAAGAGTCCTATTCATGCCAGGGGTCAATTGCGTGCGGTGTGTAATTGCTGTCATGTACATGATGATCTCATGTATTCTCAAAATGTACATGAAGATCTCATGTATTCTCAAAAGGAACTATGTTTGCAGTGCTATTTGTAAGATGATGATTTTCCTCTCTAAGGATATACTGGTTGTTCTGGAGATGTGGAGATTAGTGGCATCCACACTGACCTACCAGCCTGATATTAATGAAGGAGAATATTTATAGCTCACGGTTGAAATGAGGTGTCTTTGATGCTCTCTGAGCTTGGTTGTCTTCTTACAGATGTAAGCAAGAAAACAACCAAGCTCAGAGAACACTAAGGACCTCTCAACCTGATATTGTTTATTCTTGTGGATCGACTTCTCTCTGAGGTTGTGCCTTGCCTCTCTTCAACTGGAAGGGACAAGTGTAATGGGTTGTGAGAATAATATTGAGAGGAAGAGCTGCCTGGAGAACTGTCTGATAAATGATATCAAAATTCAGAGCAGATATGTAATTTCAGCATCTCAGAGTTGACTCTCCCTGGTCATCTGGAACTTAAGAAGCAGGCAGGGAAGTGCCACATTCAGGCTTGCAAGATTTGTTTATTGTCATCTTCTAATAATAGATTAGTACTCATGATTTGGTTTCCTGGTTTGGACCATCTCAAGGGGCTGACGGCAAAGGAGGGCTTCTGGGTCAGATTTTGCCTTAACAATTTTAATCTGTACAGATGCTCAGTTTGTTTAGGAATGACTCTTCTTTCTGTTCTAACTTTTTTCCATCTCGGTTGCCATTGGCAGCTCTTTGTTATAGCTCAGTTGCTTCTATCACTTACGCCAGCAAATGCTGGGAAGACAGACTCAGCTTCTGGGAATTAAGGAGTGTAATATGACAAGAGTGTTGGCTTGTAAGGATTCAGGTCTCTCTTGGACTCTCTCTCATCAAGTATCTCTTTGCCTACCTTAAGCCACTTTGGGAGGTCTTGCACACAAATGCATCTAGGGAAGGCATCTTGAAGGGGGCACAAATTGCATACAAGTACCTGTAATGGCCTTAAGTAATTCAAAGCACTATTTAAGCTCTCTTTGTTTGTGTATCAGGAATGGATGGAGCCCTTCCTGCCTCATTTCCATAGCAACTAATGTATTTCAGGTGGGAAAAGTGGAAGAAGATGGAAAATGATCAAAGTCCAATTCAGTTAAGTAGCTTGAACAAAAGAGGTGCCCTTAGGTTGAGTTGTTACTGAGTTTGGCTGCTCCTTCTTGTAGACTTGAACTTCACACCCTCAAGGTTACAGAATGGGAGAAATTCCTGCTGATATTACAAACCAGTGCTGATCTGCACTGTCCCCTCTCATTTGTTAGTTAATTTACCAAAATTCACATTACCTATTGTTGTTGTTCTTAAATTTAATTCTTTTTAATGAAATTTATTTTTTGGATTTTTAACAATAGCTCTGCTCTCTGGATTATGTCCGTCCCCCCCCAGGATACACAAGTCCTTGATTTATGAAAGCAGTTATGATAGACCCCCAAAAAGTAACTTATGACCCAGATTCAAAGTTATAATGGTTGCTTTTCCTGTGATCGAATGAGTGCACTTTGGTTGCTTAGCAACCAACCCTCATTTACAGCCATTTGCAATGCTCCATGGTCATGTGACCACAATTTATGATGCTTTTATTGGAAACCAATGTTTACTTCTGATTTCCATCAAAAAATGCCCAAGATCAAACAATGGGTTTGGTTAATGATTGGAGTGCTTGCTACCACTGCAAAAAAAAAAAGTTGTAAAATCGGGCATGATCATGATTTATAACCAAAACTACAAGCTCCATTGTGGTCATAAATTGAGGACTGGCTGTATTATTGTTCAGGAATAACCCAGCCCTCGCTGAAATCATTTTGAAGTACATCATATAAATATAAGGTTTCAGTGGCAATAGTTGTTCTACCTCTTGTTCTCTTATACTACATTTCTTTGAAAATTCCACAGGTCAGCCAGAACAAAAGGCCCCACCTACATCTCTTTCTTTGCAAAATAAGGTTCAGAAAGGTATCCTCTCCTTTGTTCTCAAGATAAAGGTAAGTGCACCAGGAAAACTAATTAATTCTGAACATCATAAATGAAATGACCCTCTCTTATCCCTGTCACATTACACTGGAAGTTTTACAATGAATGGCACAGGCATCAAGCACCAAATAAACACTCAGATTTTCTTTCCTTGTGCTGAAGATGAAAGTTAAACTGAAACCCTTAGCTGTGTTACAGCCCTGCCAACTACTGTGGCTTCTTGCAATGCTCTTTAGCTCACTTCTCTAAAAAAGTTAAGTTTGACCCCAGCTGTCAAAAACTCATGCAATAGGAATGATTATGGCATGGTGAAAAAGCATCCAAAATGGGCAAATAGGGGCAGAAACATGAAAACATTGCAAGAAGAAGCCTTGCAGCATTTCATTAGCACAGACAAATGGCAGTAATAGAATAACAGAGTTGGACCTTGGAGATCTTGTAGTACAACTCCCCTGTTTAGACAGGAGACCCTACACCATTTCAGATAAATGATTGTCCAATCTCTTCTTAAAAACCTCCAGTGCTGGAGCTCCCACAATTTCTGGAAGCTTCTGGAAACTGATTAATTGTTCTGTCAGGAAATTTCTTCTTAGTTATAGGTTGGTTTTCTCCTTGATTAGTTCCCATCCATTGCTTCTAGTTCTGCCTTCAGATGTCTTGGAGAATAGGTTGAGCCCCCCTTCTTTGTGGCAGCCTAGTTATTGGAACACTTCTATTCTGTCATTTCCAATTGTTCTCTTTGTTCTCTTCATTCTCTTCTAGACAAACACAATTCCTACAACCATTCCTCATATGTTTTAGTCTCCAGCTCCATAACCATCTTTGTTACTCTTCTCTGCACTCTTTCTAGAATCCCAACATCTTTTTTATATTGTGGCAATAGTATACAACCCCCAAAATAAGTAATCTGATATTCCATTTCACAGACAGAAGATCTGTAATGTTTGTGAAATCCAGTTAGAGCGATCCAGTTATCCAGTACTTCAGAACCACATTACTGACTGCAGAAAGGGAGCCTCCCTATTAGCATCAAATACCAAAACTTCAAGCTTCTTGAGGATCATTAGGCTGTCCTACAGCTACCAAATCATGACTAGGCCAGAATGCTTCCTCTGTGGTTTGGTTGAGAGGCATGTGGAAACAGGATAACAAATTACAGGTAGTCCTTGACTTACAATCTCAATTGAGTCCAAAATTTCTGTTGCTAAGCAAAACTTTTGTTAATTGAGTTTTGCCCCATTTTACAACCTTTCTCACCACACTTGTTAAGTGAATGGTATATTAAGTAAAAAGCACACTGAGTGAAATCAGGCTTAAGGCCCGGTCCCACTAGCCGACGGATGCAAAACGTATGCATAAAGGACATAGCGGACGAGCAAAATTTTGGGGGTGGCTCCATCCATTTTCATCTGCTCCAAAAAGTGGTGAAAATTTGCATAAACAGAACGGAAAAGAACGGAAAAGAATGGACGTGGGTAGTATGTAGCGGGGATGTTAAACGGATGTTCATAGGAAGCCTAGCGGATGGAAGCGGATGACACCTCCGAAGGGGTTCCGGGGGAGTATTTCAAAGCGGACGCATAACGGATGAAGCGGATGCATCGCGTACGCCTAAAGGAAAGAAAGGGGTTGCCGCGCGGATATATATCGGATGCAAACCTTTCACTGCTCATCCTTTCTATTTCTGTGCTACTGACGTTGTGTAGATGTTCTGTGTACCTTTTGTTTCCTCCCTCTTTCCATTTTCAGCTGCAGTGAGTTGCGAGGATGCCCAGAGGATGCAGAGAGGATACAGCGGATTATCATCCGTTAAACGGACATAGAATGTTTGTTGCTCGTATGTCGCGGATTTACATCATACAAGGTGGAAAGTTCATCCATTCACAAAGTTTTGTGCAGCTCAAAACTTCTTGCATGGATGAAATCGCAGTGGACGGATGCTCGAGGGATAGAGCGTATGAAACACGTATGCAATGAGTACACAATGGATGCATAGCGTTTTCCAACGGATGGCAAGCTTTTTTTAACGTTTTACATCCTCTTTGCATCCGTAAGTGCAGTGGGACAGGGCCTTAAATAGCAGTAACTGTGAGAGGGAATCTTAGTGGACAGCCAGTTAAATGTGAGCCAGCAGTGTGCAATGGTAGCCAAAAAAGCCAACACAATCCTAAGTTGTATTAACAGAGGGATATAATCAAGATCAAGTGAGGTACTAATACCATTCTATAAAGCCTTAGTAAGACCACACCTAGAGTACTGCATCATGTTTTGGTCACCACACTATAAAAAGATGTTGAGATTCTGGAAAAAGTGCAGAGAAGAGCAACCAGGATGATTCGGGGGCTGGTGGCTAAAACACATGAAAAATGGTTACAGGAACTGGGCTTGGCTAGTCTAGTGAAGAGAAGGACCAGGGGAGACATGATAGCAGTGCTCTAATATTTGAGGGACTGCCACAGAGAGGAGGGGAAGCTATTTTCCAAAGTACTTGCAGGCCAGATAAGGTATAATGGATGGAAACTGAACAAGGAGAGATTCAACCTGGAAATAAGGAGAAACTTTCTGACAGTGAGAACAATCAACCAATGGAAAACAGAAGTTGCCTTCAGAAATTGTGGGAGCTTCATCACTGGAGGCCTTCAAGAAGAGACTGGACTGCTATTTGCCAGAAATGGTGCAGGGTCTCTTGCTTCGGTTGGATGACCTACAAGGTTCCTTCCAACTCTGTTAATCTGTACTGTTTCTGTTCCATCCGGAAAAACGCGAGGTAGACCGGGTTCCAACAAACAAAGTCTTTATTGAAGTCAGCAACAGTAACGGGGGGAACAGTTTGTAATGGAACAGTTTGGCTGAAGCCACGGCAGCCTTTTTATACAGGCTTGCCTGCCGGCTTGTAGCCAATGGCATCTGTTTAACTTTGCTGCCTTTCAGCGGCTCTTTTGGATTGGTTCCTAATGAACCAATCCAATGCTTAGTCTTTTAGCCAATCAGATTGTATAGTTTGGAGGATACCATTTTATACAGAACACCCCTCCCTCCTTAGTTTAGTCCTACATGGGTGACGTAGTCATGCAGGTAGGTGGGGCTTCTTCTGACTCTACTTGACTTGCGCGGTTCATTCTTGCTGGAGACTTCGAATGGTTCGGATGGGATCGCTGTCTCTCCGGCTCTTCTCCATGGAATCGCCTGGAAGGGTGAGTCAGCAAGGTTGCTACCGCTTGAGTTGCCCGGGCCAGTGGTTTTGCCGCTCCCTCCTGGTTTTCCCGGGCAGGTTGAGCTGGCTTTGCTGGCCCCTTCCAGGACGGGTTCCTCTTCCTGTGGATTATTTCTGCCAGTTTCATCGAACCGTAAGTGTTCTTTTTGCTCTTTTTGATTGGTTAGATGTTCTCGGTTTATTTTTAACAGTTTGTTTTTTCCTTTAATATTATTTTCTTATGTTCACCCCCCCCTTTGGTTTTGTTTTCGTCGATTTTTATTGTTGGAGGTTGCGCGGCCGTATTTCGCTCAACATTTCAGGAACGAAGTTGGTCTATGTGCCGCTTCTATTCCCTGCCATCGTCTACAGTCAGACGGTAGGACCGGGGGTCTGTTATTTGTGTGATTGTGGCTGGAAGACATAGAGGCTTCCTGGGAAAGTTCTTTGCTTAGACTAGGTCACCGATTTCAAACATGCGGAAACGGCTGGAGGAGTCGGGGGGTTTCTCAAAGGTGTAATTTGGATGTAACCTATCCAAATGTGATCTAAGTTTCCTCCCCATTAATAATTCTGCGGGGCTTTTGTTAGTTACATTGCTGGGGGTGATACGTTGGAGGGTGTGTAAACGGTCCACTTTATTCTGGACATCCCCTGGCTCCATTTTCTCCAAGCCCTCCCTGGTAAACCTGACCATTCTCTCTGCCCTACCATTTGCCGCCGGGTAGGCTGGCACGGTGAGTGCATGGCGTATGCCTAAGGATGCTAGGTATTGTTCAAATTGTAGAGCGGTCAGTTGTGGCCCATTGTCGGACACCAGGACGTCCGGCAACCCATGGGTTGTGAATAGCTTGTTTAGCTTTTTTATAACAGCGTCGGTTGTTGTAGATGACATTACTGCGACTTCTAACCAATTCGAGTATGTATCTACAACAATCAAGAATGTATGGCCCCTGGTTGGACCCGCAAAGTCAATATAGATCCGAGACCAGGGGCCTCGTGGGGTCTCCCAGTCCCTTATAGGAGCTTGTGGTGGTGATAGCCTGGTTTTCTGGCATTTATTGCATGTGGCAACCCAGTACTCAATATCTCTGTTTAAACCAGGCCACCATACATAGCTCCTAGCCAGGCTTTTCATTTTCACGATGTCTGGGTGGCCTTCATGAAGCATACCCAACACTCTAGTTTGTAATTTGGAAGGAATTACTACCCAATCACCCCAAAATAAACACCCCTTTTGTATTGACAGTTCAGTCTGTCTGGTCCGGAAAGGTTTAAAGTTTTCAGTTTTTTGGTTTTCTGGCCAACCTTTACCTACCCAATTTAAAATGCGGGCAGTCACTGGGTCTTTAGCGGTTGCTCTGGTGACATCATGTGCAGATATTGGTAGCTCGGGGCAGGTTTCTATCTGCAGGGTGGTAATTGTTGGTGCCGGGTCTTCCTCTGTCATTGGCAGCAGTGTTCGACTTAATGCGTCTGCATGGGAAATCTGTTTCCCAGGTCGATGTATCAAAATGTAGGAGTACGCTGCTAGGAATTCTGACTATCTAGTCATTCGAGGAGATAAAATGTTCGGTGTGGGTTTGTTTCCCGCCAAAATTCCTAGTGGTTTATGGTCAGTTACGATTGAAAAAATTCTCCCATAGAGGTACTCGTGAAAACGTTTAACTCCGGCGACAATTGCCAGGGCTTCTCTGTCTAATTGACTATAGTTGCCTTCTGCTTTAGAAAGTGTTTTCGAGTAAAAGGCGACGGGTGCCTCTCTCCCGTCAGGCAATTGGTGGCTCAAGATGGCACTGATTCCAAACGGTGAGGCGTCACAGGTGACCGTCAATGGAAGTGTGTTACTAAACTGAATAAGAACGGTGTCTGAGGTTAACAGATTTTTTATGCCTTGGAATGCTTTTTGTTCTCTATGCCCCCAAGTCCAACTAGTTTTCTTATCCAATAAACGATGTAATGGTTCAGCTATCATTGCTTTGTGAGGGAGGAATACATTATAGAAGTTTATTAGACCCCAAAATGCTTGTAACTCCGTTTTGTTTTTTGGCTGTGGTGCGTCTCTAATAGCCTTGACTTTTTTTTTCTGTAGGGTGTATACCCTCTCCGTCAATTAAATAACCCAAAAATTCGACGCAATCAGTCATTAAACAGCATTTTCCTTTTTTGACTTTCAGGCCGGATTCTCTAAATTTTGTTAGCACTTCTTTCAGTCTTTTCTCTAATGGGTCGTGTTTTTAACCGAAATTAGGATGTCATCAAAATATGGCATGACCCCTTTAATTCCATTTAATAGGCATTCCATA
The DNA here is from genome assembly GCA_015471245.1 of Laticauda colubrina. Taxonomy (NCBI): domain Eukaryota; kingdom Metazoa; phylum Chordata; class Lepidosauria; order Squamata; family Elapidae; genus Laticauda; species Laticauda colubrina. Next base: position 13,779,724 of record BLBF01000059.1, on the reverse strand, counting down.
AGGCTTTGGAAAACGCCTGGGGCAACGCTCACTCCAAATTGAAGTCTGTTGCATTTGAATGCCCCTCTGTGAGTTACTATTGTCTGTGCCTCGGCCAGCCGTTATTGGGTCTACTGGAAGCTGTTGATATGCCTGGGGTAAATCAAGCTTGGCAAAAAAATTTCCTCCCCCTAGCGAGTGCAGTAAATGTTGCACGATTGGCACAGGGTACGTGCTTTGCTGCAACGCATGGTTCAGGGTAGCCTTGTAGTCTCCGCAGATGCGTACCGACCTATCAGGTTTAACGGGTGTTACTATTGGTGTCTCCCATCTAGCATGGTCAATTGATTCTATAACCCCTTGCTCAATTAATTTATTTAACTGTTCATCAATTTTGGCCTTTAAAGCAAAGGGGACACGTCTGGCTTTTAATCTTCTAGGTGCTACCTGAGGGTCTAAACTAAAGGAAATTGGGGTCCCCCGGTACCTGCCTAAGGTGCCGTCAAAGACATCCTGGAACTCTTATATCAGGCTCTCTTCCCAGTCGGTTGTGGCTACTTGGCTCACCCCGGTCATTCTGATGCCCAATGGTGCGAACCATTCGATGCCCAGGAGGCTGGGGCGGTCCCAGTCGACTATTGTTAGAGGCAGGACTTCAGCATGCTGCTTGTATGTGACTCGGAAATGTCCTAGACCTACCACAGGGATTCAGTTTCCTTGGTAGTCTTTTAAAGTTAATTTTTGTTTCTGGAGTTCTTTTAATTTGATGTTTGGAACCAGCTGTCTGATTGTGTTCCAAGACACCATTGACAGGAAGGATCCTGAGTCGACTTCCATCTCGCAGGGGCTTCCTTCAATTTTTACAACAATTTTGACTTTTCTCCTGCTTTCTGTCTGGGCACTTCCAATAGTGACAGTTTGATGCGTCTTTTCTCGGTTGCCAGTTCGTTTGTTGCACTCCCATTTCTTTTTGGCTTGCTTTGCTTCAGTTGGTAGTGGGGAGTTACTGCGTCTGTTTGGGCTGTTATTTTTTCGATTCCTGCAGACTTTTTCGATGTGTCCCCTCTTCTTGCAAACTTGGCAGATGGTATCAAGGAATCTGCAATCGTCTCAAGGGTGGTTTCCCCTGCAGCTAGCGCATTCCCGCCAATTTCTTTTTTCGCGCCTTTTTTTGTTGGCCTCATCGTCCTCATCTTCTATTTCTGATGGACTGTCGAATTCTTTGTGATGTGTTGTGGTGGGAGCTTGCTTCTTTCCTCTGGATAGGGTCATCGCATCATTATTTGAGTTCATTTGCTTCATAGTGGCTGCTGACTTTTTCACGGCTTCTGCTGCTGTGGCTTCTGCGATCGCTTCAGCCATTGTGATATTGGGTTTACTTAGTAGTTTACTTTGTAAGTAAGAGTCTCTCAGACCTAGGACAACTCGATCTCGCATAGCTTCATCTAAGTTCAGGAACTTACAAGCTCCCCCCAGTTGTCGGAGAGCTGCCACGAAATCAGCGATGGTTTTGCCTTCTTTCTGATCCCTTTTGTAGAATTCGTGCTGCTTGATGAGATTTGACACTACTGGTGCATAGTGGTCCTTTAACATTCAGTGAAGTTCAGACCAGGTCATTTGTTTCACGTCTCTGGGCTTCGCCAATGCTTTGGCCATTTTAAATACGGTTGGTCCACAATGGGTTAGGAATACAGCCCTCTTCCGCTGGTCTGAGATCTCTTCCATTTCATTGCTCTCTAAGAACATCAGGAAACGGTCTACGTATGACTCCCAATCCTCTTCGTTGGGATTGAAGGGTGTGGGTGGCGCGTTATTCCCAGCCATTACTTTAGTCTGGAATTCTTTCTGCTGCGTGCTCGGTCTCGCGTTTAGGATGATCCCATCCTCGTCACCAGTGTTCCGTCCGGAAAAACGCGAGGTAGACCGAGTTCCAACAAACAAAGTCTTTATTGAAGTCAGCAACAGTAACGGAACAGTTTGGCTGAAGTCGTGGCAGCCTTTTTATACAGGCTTGCCTGCCGGCTTGTAGCCAATGGCATCTATTTAACTTTGCCGCCTTTCAGCAGCTCTTTTGGATTGGTTCCTAATGAACCAATCCAGTGCTTAGTCTTTTAGCCAATCAGATTGCATAGTTTGGAGTATAACATTTTATACAGAACAGTTTCTGAATCACTGCAGTTGTTAAGTTAATAACATGTTTGTTAAGTGAATCTGATTTCCCCACTGACTTTGCTTGTCATAAAGTCACCAAAGGTGATCCAGGACACTGCGACTCTCTGAAATATGAGTCAGTTGCCAAGCATCTAAAATTTGATCATGTGACCAATGAGGATGCTGCAATGGCCTTATGTATGAAAAATGTCCGTAAGTCACTTTTTTCAATGATGTTGTAACTTCGAATGGTCAATAAATGAACTGTTGTACATTGAGGACTACCTGTATTTGTGCTATATCTCTACACACACACATACACCACAGATACAGACACTTTATCTCCCTCTTCCTCCAAGAGGAGAGCATAAAAGCAACTTCTTAAGCATTAATTTGATCTAAATGGGGCCTTGTTAAATTTATTAACATGAAATGAAAAATCCCCAATGTGTTTTTGAACACCAGAGACAAGAAATTTTAATTAACCCCCATTCCTCCTTTAAGTATTTCTTTTGATTCCATTTTCCAACACTCTTCTCCCGAGCTTCTTCCTTGCCATTGGTACCTTGCTTAAATGCCTGGGCTTCCTTTTCCTTCAATTTCCTTGCATATACAAAGCATAAATATGCGAACACATAGTATTAATGTGTGAAACTGAAATATCACAAACGATTCTGTTATCCAGTCTGCCTCACTCGTAAACCTCATTTAGAGAGCCATTTTCAACAGGATTTGACAATGGCAGTGTAAATTCCCATTCAGAATGCTGACATGCTCAGGAATTCCAACAGCTATTGGTCATTTAGCTCTCTCAGCCAACAAGTGCCAATTAAGAACTTCTGAGAAATTTACTCCTTCGCTGCATCACAATGAGAAAATGTTCAGTGTATGTATACTAATTTCAATGCACAACCTGGCCCAAACCTTTATTTTTCTAGGTACACCTGCAGGTTCAAATCTGCTTAAAAAGTGCATTCAAAAATGTGCATATTAAAAAAAAGGAATGCAAACAAATAGTGCATATGAGTAAGTGGACATTAAAGCGAATAGCTTGGAAGAAGACACGCTGACAAATGTGTGGAAAAAAATTAACAAGCTTAACAGAAATGTACAGAAAAACATCTCTAAGTAGTTTTTTAAAAAAATGAAAATGAGAAAAAGTGGTACAGGGCGATCCAAAATTGAAAAAAAAAAAAGGAGAAATGGAACACATTTTAAATGGTCAAATCTGTGCCTCTCTAGCACCAGCGTTCCCACATGCTATACAGCGGTAAATGAAGTAGAATTTGGGGGTACATCCCCAATCTAAACCCATCACAAGAGTTGAAGTGAATCAGAGCACTTATATGCAATCCATAGTCATGGCTTTGTATTGCCGTTTGTGGCTCGGATTAATTATCAAAACATTTACTGCTGCATCACCCTGTAATCTAGGATTCCTCTTCCATGAAAGAAAGCCCCAGTCCTTTTGTGATTTCTCTGGTTCACCGTGCACTCAAAGCTCTCTTTCTTCTTGTGACAACACGCAGCTATGAAACAGCCTCTACGTAGCACCTTTTGACAAGTTAGCCTTAGGACAAATACCAGTAATCGCTCCGCGTGTCACCACAGGGATGGAAAGCAACATCAAAAAGCAGACGGTTAGCATTATCCTCTGTACCTGTACACAGCTCTCTTGTCAGCCTCCAGCTGTGCCTGAGGGTCGATCGGGGTGCTAGGAAGGGGAGCATTGCTTGCTGCCGAGGGTGTGGTGACGTGCACTGGCTGTGCTTTTGCTGGTTGCTGGGCTGTGGCTGTCATCTGTTAAGAAGAAGCACAGGAGAAAAAGCAAAGGGGTTGAAGGACCTAGAGGATCAAACCCTGAGCACAAAGTGACATTTCAAGGGGGAGGAGTTAGCCCCTGTCTCAGGAACTTTGAGAGGTTGTTGCAAATATACTGAAGGATTTAAAAAAAAAAGTTTCTGTATCCAATGTAGAAACATGAATCGCTAGCCTGTGAGAGATTGGGATTAGGTATCTAATCTTAGAAATGGTAAGAAAAGATTGTAAAATCAGACATGGCTTACTTAACAACCTCCTTCTTAGCAATGAAAATTCTAGTTCCAATTGTGGTTGTAAGTTGAGGACTACCTGTAATCTTAAAAATATAGGAAGTCCTCAACTTAATATAACGATCATGATTCAGCCCAAAATTTATGTTAAGTGAGTAATTTGTTGATGAGTTTTGCCTCATTTTATGACTTTTCTGGCCACAGTTGTTAAATTAATCACTGCAGTTCCTTAAATTAGTAACACAAGTGTTTAGTGAATCTGGCTTTCCCCTTGACTTTGCTTGTCAGAAGGTTGTGTGACTCCAGTTCACTGCAACCATCATAAATGTGAGTCAGTTGCCAGGCATCGAAATGTAAATCAATGACCATGGGGATGCTGCAATGGTCATAAATGAGAAAAATGATCATAAGTCACTTTTTCAGTGCCATTATAACTTCAAATGGTTACTAAGTGAACTATTGTAAGTCAAGGACTACCTGTACTAAAATAACAATATTTGTATCAATTTAGGGTAAATTCTTACAGACACATACCTGGAAGAAGGCTCTACTGAACATACTAGATGTCAACTAAAAAATACTCTTTTGGTCTTTTTAGTTGCCAGAAAAAAGGAGTGGGGGGAAAACAGTGCATTCCTTCAGTGCCTAGATAATCACCCTGGCAGCCGAAAGTAGTCCAAGCGCAAGGATATTACTGGAAAGCATGATTGATGACTCTTGGGGATGGATGTGTCCCATTGGAAAATACACATCCAGGGGGTGTGGGGAAGACCAGGATCAAAGGGGAAATGAATGATATATTTTAGTATTGGCTGCATCTAGCCAACACCAAGATGGCCGCTTCTAATAAATCAATTTTCTTTTCTCTGAAATGAGGCTAGAGACTTATGATTTGAATGGGGGTAGATTTGTTGGAGTCCTGACACTAGAAGTTATTTTGGAGTAGACATGCTGAAATAATCAGATCATGGAGGGAAAAGTCTATAGTTGTTCTCATCATTTTCAAATTAATTGCTCTAAAAAGGTCTTTCTGAACCTAATAATCTTTAATGTCAGAGCTGTGGCTTTCCAAAATTCCCAATCAGCAAAGTACCCCAAATATGACAAAAGTTACCCATGTAGTTGAGTGACTTTGGCCAGGAAATATTCCTCAGATCAATCTACCCAAACACTAGATTATCGTTAGGAGATAAAACTGGAGAAGGGAGTACTAAGTATGTCACCTTGAAACTCTAGGGGCAAGGGAGAATAAGACTCTAACAAACAAATACATATCATGCACTCCCAGATGGATAATTAACAAGTTGGTTTGTGTTCATAAAAAAAGACAGCTCAATGTCATACTAAAAATGGGGTGATAGGATATGTTCCAATATCTAGGGGGCAATGAAGATGGGGGTCAACCTATTTTTCAAAGCATCTGAAAGCAGAATAAGAAGCTATGGAAGGAAACTAATGAAGGAGAGAACTAATCGAGAAATAAGGAGAAACGTCCTGACAGAACAATTAATCAGTGGACTTGCCTCCAGAAGTTGTAGTTTCTCTATCCCTGGAGGTTTCTGAGAAGAAATTGGACAGCCATTTGTTCAGAATAGTATAGAGTCTCCTGCATCAGTAGGTGGTTGGACTAGAAGGCCTTCAAGGTCCCTTCCCTTCCACCTCTGTTATTCTGTTCTGTTTCTGTTAAATCCCTACACTAAGAAAATGCATCCCAGTCAGCATGAATGAAAGACGATTCTCACTCGGGATGGGGGTGGGGAATAAGCTGAAAACTTCAGAGTAAATGAAAGCAACAGCTTTTAAACAAAATAGGAAAAAACAAGTAAAGGAAGGATAAAAGGAGGCTGTCAGAGTTAAAACTCCTCAGAAATACACAGTGAAAACAGTTTGTTATCTTTATTGTTGACCGGCTGGACACAGCTAATGAATTGCTGTGAAATTCTAAACAGGATTTTACCAAATCATATTACATCCACTGCTCCAGACCAAATGCATTTCACAGCCAAATGACCAGAGATCTATGTAATGCAAGAGATTTTTGAAGCTTTTGGAAAGAATGTAAAGCAAGGTTGATTCATTGGAATGTAATGGCCATTGTCATCAGTGGTGGAATTCAATTATTTTACTACCGGTTCTGTGGGCGTCATTTGGTGGGAGTGGCAGGGGAAAGTGTTTTGTTCGGAAAACACACGAGGTAGACCGGGTTCCAACAACAAATACTTTATTCTTCAACTAGTTAGTAAATAGGAACACTTGGCTGAAGCTGAGGCCAGCCTTTTATACAGGCTGGCTTGCCTGCTTGCAGCCAATGGCAGTTGTTTAGATTTGCCGCCTTTTAGCAGCTCTTTGGATTGGTTCCTAGTGAACCAATCCAATGTTCATTTTATTGACCAATCAGGTTTGTAGATTTGGAGTCACCCACTTTACATATAGAACACCCCTCCCCCCTTAGTTCAGTCCTACATGGTGACGTAGTCTCGCAGGTAGGCGGGGCTTTTCCGGACTCGACTTGACTTGCGCGGTTCATTCTTAGTGCAGACTTCGACCGGTTCGGATGGGGCTGCTGTGTCGTCCGTCCTTCTCCCTGGAACCGTCTGGAAGGGTGAGTCAGCCATTTTACCGCCGCCTGAGTTTCTTAGGCTGACGGTTTTGCCGCTCCCTCCCGTTTCCTCTGGGCAGGTCGAGCTGGCTTGGCTGGCCCCTTCCGATGGGCTCTTCACGCAAGTCTCTCCAAACAGTGAGTCTTTTATTTGCTCTTTTTGTTCGTATGTTTCATTGAGTTTGGTTTTAAACAGTTCTTTATTTATTTCTCGCCTTTCCCCCCCCACCTTGGTTTGCAATTCGCCGGTTTTTTCAGTGAATGTTTGTAAGTCTGTGGTTCTCTCTATAATTCGAGATCGAAGCTGGTCTATGTGCCGCTTCCATTCCCTGCCATCGTCTAATTTTAATCGGTAGGATTTGGGGCCTGTAATTTGGATAATCTGTCCTGGTAGCCATACCGGGTCCCCGGTGAAGTTTTTAGCGTATACCAAATCGCCTATTTCGAATTGTCTGAACCGTGTAGAGGAGTCAGGGGGGTTTTCTGGGGTAAAATTTGGGTGTAACCTATCAAGGTGAGATCTTAATTTTCGCCCCATAAGTAATTCTGCTGGGGACTTATTGGTTATGGTACTGGGCGTTATGTGCTGGAGTGTGAGCAAACGGTTTACTTTCTGTTGGACATCTCCAGCGTCCATTCGTTCCAAACCTTCTTTAGTAAACCGGACCATTCTCTCAGCCCTGCCGTTCGCAGCCGGGTGAGCCGGCGCGGTTAGGGCATGTCTTATAACTAGGGAGGCTAGGTATTGCTCAAATGGTATGCTGGTTAGCTGTGGCCCGTTATCTGAGACAAGAACGTCCGGTATGCCATGGGAGGCAAAAAGGTTGTCCAGCTTTTTAATTACAGTTTCTGTTGTCGTTGATGGCATAACTTTTACTTCAAGCCAATTTGAATAGGCATCAACGACAATCAGAAAGGTATGCCCCTTGGTAGGACCCGCGAAATCAATGTGTATTCTTGACCAAGGTCCCCGAGGGGTTTCCCAGTCTTTAACGGGTGCTTTTGGTGGGGATGGTCTAATTGCCTGGCATTTGTGGCATGAGCTTACCCAATACTCTATGTCCTTATCAATACCCGGCCACCAAACATAACTTCTGGCAAGGCTTTTCATCTTAACCATTCCCGGGTGCCCTTCATGTAACAACTTAAGTACCCTGGGCTGTAATTTGGCAGGGATTACTACCCGATCACCCCACAACAAACACCCCTTTTGGATTGAAAGTTCAGTCTGTCTGGACCGGAAAGGTTTAAAGTTTTCAGTTTTTTGATTCTCCGGCCAGCCTTTACCTACCCAGCTAAGAACGCGGGCAGTCAATGAGTCTTTCGCGGTGGCTCTGGTGACATCATACGCTGATATGGGTAGATCGGGGCAAGTCTCGATTTGTAGCGTTGTCATCGCTGGTGCTGGGTCTTCGTCGGTTGCTGGTAAGGGTGCTCTGCTCAAAGCGTCCGCATGGGAAATTTGTTTCCCTGGCCGATGTGTCAGAGTGTAGGAATAAGCTGCTAGGAACTCTGACCATCTCGTCATTCTTGGGGACAGTATATTAGGTGTTGGCTTGTTTCCCGCCAAAATCCCCATTAGCGGTTTGTGGTCCGTTATGATTTGAAAAGTCCGCCCATATAAGTATTCGTGGAAGCGTTTTACTCCAGCGACAATTGCTAGAGCTTCCCTGTCCGATTGGCTGTAATTCCGCTCGGTTTTTGATAGAGTCCTAGAGTAATATGCGACGGGTGCTTCTCTGCCATCAGGTACTTGGTGGCTCAGGATGGCACCTTCTCCATATGGTGAGGCGTCGCAGGTCACTGTTAATGGCAGAGTGTTGCTAAATTGGATGAGAACGTTTGTTGATGTTAGCAAGCTTTTAATATTTTGGAAGGCTTTTTTTTCTTTGTAACCCCAAGTCCAAGTTGCCTTTTTGTCTAGCAGACGGTGTAACGGTTCTGCTATAGTGGCTTTGTTTGGCAGGAACACTTTATAAAAATTAATTAATCCTAAGAATGCTTGTAGTTCGGTTTTATTTCTTGGTTCAGGAGCGTCTTTGATTGCTTTAACTTTTTTGTCTGTGGGGTGGATACCCTCTCCGTCTATTGAGTAGCCCAGGAATTCGATGCTGTTCTTAATTAAACAGCACTTTTCTCTATTTACCTTGAGGCCAGATTCCCTAAACTTAGTTAATACTTCTTTGAGTCTGTTCCTTAATTGAGTTTCATCTCTGGCCGAGATTAGGACGTCATCAAAATAGGGAACGACTCCTTGTATGCCATTTAGAAGGCGTTCCATCAGACTCTGGAAGACGCCAGGGGCCACGCTTACTCCAAATTGGAGCCGGTGACATTTGAATGCGCCCTTATGGGTGACTATAGTCTGTGCTTCTGCTGTTTCTGGGTCCACTGGGAGTTGTTGATAGGCTTGTGCCAAGTCGAGTTTGGCGAAAACTTTGCCTTTTCCCAGGGAATGAAGCAAATGCTGGACTACTGGCACCGGGTATGCGCTTGGTTGTAATGCGTGGTTCAGGGTAGCCTTATAGTCACCACAGATTCTGATGGACCCGTCAGGTTTTATGGGTGTGACAATAGGCGTTTCCCACTTGGCATGGTCCACAGGTTCTAACACCCCTTGGGCTATTAATTTGTCCAGCTGTTCCTCTATTTTTGCCTTTAGTGCAAAAGGAACTCGCCTGGCTTTTATTCTTCGTGGGGCTATTTGGGGGTTTAGATTGAAAGAAATGGGATTTCCCCGATACTTGCCAAGTGAGCCGTCAAAAACGTCCTGGAATTCTCGGATGAGGTCGTCTTCCCAGCCGGTTGTAGTCACTCGATCGACCCCGGTCATCCCGATGCCCAATGGCGCGAACCATTCGATGCCCAGGAGGCTTGGTCTGTCTTGGTCGACTATGGTCAGCGGAAGCACCTTGACGTTATGTTTGTAGGCGACTCGGAATTGTCCCATGCCTACCACAGGGATTTGGTTTCCCTGATAGTCCTTGAGGGTTAGGTGCTGCTTCTTCAATTCTTTGGGTTTGATACCTGGGACTAGCTGTTTTATTGTGTCCCACGATACCATGGAGAGGAAGGACCCCGAGTCCACTTCCATCTTGCAGTGCTTTCCTTCGATTTTCACGATGACTTTAATTTTTTTTTTCACTTTCCGTCTGAGCGCTCTGTATAATGACAGTTTGGTGTGTATTGGCTCGCTTCTCTTGTTGCCACTTTCTCTCGGCTCGTTTAGGCTCGGCTCGTGTTGGGGAATTTCTGCGTCTCGTCGGGCTGTAGTATTTTTTGTTCCTGCAGACCTTCTCGATGTGCCCTCGTTTTTTGCAATGCCGGCAGATGGCATCGAGAAATCTGCATTCGGCTCGGGGATGGTTTCCTCCGCAGCCAGCGCATTCCCGCCAATTTCTCCTTTCGCGCTCTTTTTTGTTCGTGAGCAAACGGTGGACCTCGTCGTCCTCTTCGCTCGATTCAATTGTTTCGCCCGACTCTTCGTAGTGGGTTGTGGTGGCAGGATGCTTTCTGTCTTTGGTTGGTGTTTCTTTGCTGTGTGTGTTCATCTTTTTAATGGCTACGGCAGATTTTTTCGCGGCTTCAGCGGCTGTGGCTTCCGCGATGGCTTCACTAACGGTGATGTTGGGTTTGTTGAGCAATTTACTCTGTGCGGTCGAGTCTCTCAGGCCCAGCACCACATGATCCCTCATTGCGTCGTCTATGTTCAAAAATTCACACTCACCCCCTATTTGTCTGAGGGCAGCGATGAAATCGGCGACGGTCTCTCCCGCTCTCTGGTCTCTGCGGTAAAATTCATGTCGCTTTATTAAGTTAGACACCATCGGAGCGTAGTGTGCTTTGAGGAGACTTTGCAATTCTATCCACGTTAGTTGTTTAACGTCCCGGGGCTTCGCAAGGGCCTTTGCCATCTTAAAAACTGTTGGCCCGCAGTGCGTCAGGAACACAGCTCTCTTGCGTTGCTCTGAAATGCCTTCCCTTTCATTGCTCTCCAAATACATTTGGAAGCGATCAGCATAGGAATCCCAATCCTCTTCGTTGGGATTGAAGGGTGCGGGCGGTGCGTTGTTTCCAGACATCTTGGTTGTAATGTGGACTTCTTATCACCATGTGCAGGTTTTTCCGTTCAGGACGATCCCACCTTCGTCGCCAGTGTTTTGTTCGGAAAACACACGAGGTAGACCGGGTTCCAACAACAAATACTTTATTCTTCAACTAGTTAGTAAATAGGAACACTTGGCTGAAGCTGAGGCCAGCCTTTTATACAGGCTGGCTTGCCTGCTTGCAGCCAATGGCAGTTGTTTAAATTTGCCGCCTTTTAGCAGCTCTTTGGATTGGTTCCTAGTGAACCAATCCAATGTTCATTTTATTGACCAATCAGGTTTGTAGATTTGGAGTCACCCACTTTACATATAGAACAGAAAGGATACTGTAAAATCTCCAGTTAGAGGTGGGATTTGCCAGTTCTCCGAACTACTCAAAATTTCTGCTACCGGTTCTCCAGAACCTGCTGAATACCACTTCTGATTGTTATCAGTTAACAGAGTTCTGCTCCAAAACTGTGGAGTATCTTGCCATTCTTTTTAACCTTAATGAAAACAAAAGGTTGATGCTACGGACTGATCAAAGCACTGGCTGGCTAAGGGTAACAAGCCTTCTTCCACCCTTGTGTACTTTTCAAGTCTTTTAGGACAACCAACACACCTTTTGCATCTAAATAATGCAAAGTCAACTAAATCAGTCAAGTATTTATCTCTTTCTTTGACTCGATTTATTTTTCCCAAACTATGTGGAAAGTAGGATCTTGGTAAGTATCATAGTCTATTTAGTATTAAGCATTTATTTACAACATACATGGATTGCATCCCAAGTTCATCCAGTGGAGAGTATGATAGAAAACCACAAACCTCTTTCTCAAAGGGAGAAAGCTTTTCAGAACTGACAAAGCCTATTTTAACACAGGAGTAAAAACCAAACCAAACCTGCAGAGCTGTTTCTGATGTTTGAAGGCTGTCTTTGAGCCAATGGATAGGCTACAGCAGAGATGGGATGGGGTAGCTTGTCTGCTGTAAATGTCACATTTCATTTTTATCAGTCTTTTTCCACTGGCCTCTTGCAAAATTAGGAGGGAAAAAAATCCCCCAACAGCCTGACTTTGGTGAGAAAGACTGACAATGATGAAGCTCTTCTATTGTCAAAAATGTCTTTCAATTCCCCACAGCTGTTAACTACATTTCCCTGCTGCCTCTTCTGCATCTAGTTTCAGCTGCCTAAGCAAGAAAAAAGTCACTCTCAAGGAATAGCTAATGAGGACTGGATCTGCATTTAGTAAAGCACCAGGTCTATTCAACTTCCTTGCACTGGAGTTGGGTTGGGCTGATGGGGAAGGAAGGAACCAAGAGGTGCAGCCAAGCGAGGGAACAATGATAGAGAAGTCCCACAAAGCCATAAAAGCCCCCGCTGAGGTATTTGTGCAAAGTGACCTTTCTCACCAGAGGGAGACATTTTAGAGAGGAGGATAATGAGGCCCATGTGACTTGGAGAAGAGGCTCCTCATCAAAGATTACACTCCTTGACAAGGTGGCAAAGCCATGTCTGCATTGTTGAGCACAGCACCTTTGCCCCCAGTCTCTTGGAAAGACTAAAAGCAAGACAAAGGGACGTTTGCTCATTCTTGTATTCTTCCACCTGTTGTCCTCCTTGTGTGGTAGAACAACCTGTGCAGTTTGGAAATTTGCTCTGAGAAAATCTTTATTTTTAAAGTTTCTTGAGATTATTATAATTGTATGGAATATAAATGTTTAAACTGTTGTTTGCTTGTTTTTATTTTCCCCATAACTCTTAGTCTTCTGCAAGAATAAATAAATAAAGAACTTATAGCACTTTATATTCCATTGAGATAAATATGGAATATAAATGTTTAAATTGTTGTTTTCTTGTTTCTAACTCTTTTCCATCACTCTCAGTCTTCTGCGAGGATCAAGGACTTGGGACATCTTAAAGTTTAAAGAATATATATTGTCATAGACCTCCAAGTGGCCTCAACAATTCTCAGAGGGAGTGCTAATGAAAGCTGTGGTGGCACAGTGGTTAGAATGCAGTACTCCAGGTTACTTCTGCTGACTGGTGGCTGCCTGCAGTTTGGCAGCTCGAATCTCACCAGATTCAAGGTTGACTCAGCCTTCTGTCCTTCTGAGGTTGGTAAAATGAGGAACCACATTGTTGGGGGCAATATGCTGACTCTGTAAACCACTTTGAGTGGGCTGTAAAACGCTGTGAAATGGTAAATAAAGTCTAAGTGTTATTGCTATTCTTAATGACCAGATGACTGCAAGGAATATAAATACTTTCATTCTTCACCATTCAGTTGGAACTGAAGAAGCTTCTTAGATGAGAAGTGAAATGTCTTCAAGGAAAAATAAAGAAAGCCCAGTTGTGTTTTGGAAAAGCATCTTTGAGACAATCATGACCTGGATGACTGAGAATCTCCATGGACATTGTCACAGACAATTTATTAATCCCAATCTACCTCATGAAATGCAAGGAGGGGATAATCCATGAAATCTTCTGATAATACATTACTTAGTCTTAACTGGTAATTTTTGCTCACTCTTGTATTCTCCAACCTGGTATCCTCCTGGAATTGTAGAACTACAACTCCATTTTAAGCCAGAAACCTGTGCAGCCCCTTTTAGCACCTCCTTTGGGAATTCAAGGAATTGTGATCTGAACCATATGACAGCCACAGGTTGGGAAATCAAATACAAAATTGGACTAGTGCTCCATTTAGCATTGATTGTTGATGCCAGTTTGTCAGAAGTTTAGGAAGGGTTTATTATTTTCCCCTAGCCCTAGAGAAGACACAAACTAAATTTCGGGTCTTCTATGTACAGGGTTAACAGGGTTAACTGTTGTCATTTTAGTTTCCGGTTTGGGAAAATCAGAAAATATCTAGTGAGAAGCACAGATGTGCAATTCAGTAAAATAAAACTTTAGTTGGTTTTATGATTTGTGTTAAACAATCTTTGTTTTGTTGATTTGTTTTGCATTTTTTTAATACCACCATTTTTTTTGCAGATGTTTACCTTCCTAACATATGGAGTCATTTTTATTCAGTTCCCCTAATCTACATAATTTTAAATTAATTTTGCCCCAAGAAAGTCTTTACTTTTAATGCTTCTTGAGATAACTATCATTCTATGGAATCCAAATGTTTAAACTGTTGTCTGCTTGTTCCTATTCTTTTTCACCATAATGCTCTATTCTTCTTCTGCAACAATAAGAAAAGAATTGTGGCACCTTAAAACATTAAGATTTAAAATCATATTGTCACAGATCATTTATGGATCACAATATTTCCTCAGGTGCAAGGAATACATGGCAATCCGTGAAATCTGATGTAATACTTTTAATTGCCGCAGGATTCTATTAAATCCCAGAGAAAGAAGGTGTCTTACTTAACTAAATTTATTATAACATATCTGCCTCCCAATGCCTTCATGAGGTGACACTTTTAATGTCTCCAATTCTATTATTTTATTGACAAAAGTAAGGATTGGAATTGGAGCAGGAAATTTCTAGGTGGCAAACCACGTCTTCAAACCTTTCTGTTCCCTTACCAACAAGCTTCTGAAACATGGTCCAAACTGACCTTATCACTGAACGCCTTATCACTGAACGCCTGAAGCTCTGAAGTGGACCTTGCACACTTAGGAAGCTTGACACCTCCCATCATGATTTTTACTTGGTGCAAATGGACATCTTTGGAGTTTTCAAATTTAAGGGGAGTTTGTTGATGATAGGCAGCTGGAGGAGTTGAGTAGTCAATAGCTTTGTAACTCCCCCATGATCCAATAACCTTAAAAATGAAAGAAGGAACACAAAATTACCAGCTGAGATCATTTGTTGAAGTAAAGGAATTGGGCTTTTTATTTGGACTTATTTCAGCAATCTTTAAGGGAATGTTTAACTTATGAAAGGACATTTGATAGAGGTGAAACTGTTACTTAAAAGCTTCCATGAAGATTCTAAGGGACTCAAAGCTTTCAATGTATAGTTTATCTGCAAAGCAAAGAAGAACATGGCTGAACTAAAAAAGACAGCATTATGTACAGAACAGAATTTTTAAAAAATATGGAAAGTATGCTATAACAAGCTACTTTGTAAGTTTAATAGGTATATTTGGAAAGAAACCAATCAATATGATTTCATTTCAGTCCCACCTAGAAGAAGTCTCTTGAGTTTACTAAGCAAATATGCAAACATGCACACAAAGAATGTGTGCCTGCTTGCTTCCTTTTGTCCTTCCTTTTAACTTAGGGAATTTAAAATAACAAATCTACATAAAATAATGAAACCTCCTCAAAGAAATTTTGAAAAAAACATATAGTATCTTATAGTAATAATCAGTGGTGGTATTTGACTAATTCGACCTGGTTTTGACGGGTCGGTAGGAGTGATGAGCAGCAGAGACCCACCTGCCTGCCTGGTGGGTCCACCCACCCGCCTGAGCTCCCATACTCACTTTTATCTGCTGAATTTGAAGCACAGCTGCTTTGCGCAGCACAGAATAATGCCATGTGGCAGCTGCTGAAGCGACCAGGATCATGCAGGCGTGCAGGAGGCGAGTTAGAACGCCTCTGTGCCTACACAAAGTTTGGCATGCGCGTGCACGTAAAATGTGTTCACGTGCATAAAGCGCGCACACCAAGCCACACCTACCAAACCAGTGGCAACAATATTTGAATCCCACCATTGGTAATAATGTATAAATTATATATTGACAGAAGTGACAGCCTGAGACATTTCACATTTTAACAGCTGTAAATGTTAAAACAGCTCCAAATTCATAAAGTGAGGATGTATTCATTTGAAAGCAGATGGGAACTTCTAATTCTTTAATGGCTATTTAGAAACGGGAAAAGCCACTTCACCATTTCACAGGGAAGGTTCTCTATGAATGAGGCCACCAGAGAAATGGTCCCACTCCTTTGCCAGGGCCTCTAGTCTAGCTCATCTTACCAGTGATAGGAGAGTCCAGCGAGATCAAAATAAATTCATTCAGATGCAAAGAGTCCTTTTCTTTGAGCTTTTTCCAACAGGAAGAATGTTGGGTTGTTGGACAGTCTCCAACCTGTAGATTCATACAACTGACCACAGTTGCCAAGAGGCAACATCGTATTTGTGAGCTTTCTAAACTTATCAGGTTGGCCAATACTGAATGCTAGCCTAGATGGGTATTGGCGTTGTTAGAGCTTTTTTTCTACATAAGTTATTTAAGACATAAAAGGTGATTTTAAACTGCAATCCAGAAACACACTAATCAGTTCAACTGATATGGAATTTGGATTAGATATACTGATTCCTATTCAAGAAGTTATCCACAAAAGAAATACTGAGCAAAGTGATGCAGCAGCAATGGCTTAGATTCATAAGAATAAAAACGGAAAAGGTGAGGGATGGATGCTAGTTGTAGTTTGCATTATATGAATACAAATAATCCTCAGGGCCTGCTAAATAAAACTAACAGGCAAAGGAAAATCAAGAAGACAATTAGCCAAGAATGGTAGAAGCCTACAAGGCTAAACTGATTCAATATAATGTGCCATTTTGGAAACACATCTATATGTTGAAGAGCTAAAGGGCCAGTCACATAGGCCGACGGATGCAAAACGTATGTAAAAAGGACACAGTGGACGAGAAAAAGTTCCATCCGTTGTTATCCGCTCTCAAAAGTGCCCCAAATTTGCATAAGCAGAGCGGACAACAACGGAAAGGAACGGACGGGGAGAGGACGAAGCCAGGATGTAAAGCGGATGCTCCACGGAAGCCTAGCGGATGGAAGCTGATGGAAGCGGATGGTACATCCGTGGGGCTTCCGGGGGAGCACAGCGAAGTGGACGTGCAGCGGAAGGAACGGATGCAGAGTGGATGCAGAGCGGATGAAGCGGATGCAGAGCGGAAGCCTAGCGGATGCCTAGTGGATGCAAAGCGTTCACTGCACATGTGGGAAGGATGCATTGCGTCAGCCCCACGGATATAAAGGGAAGCAGCTCGGAAGCAGGTCACCATTCAGAGGAAAGACCTGCTGCCAGACACAGCTCCAGCCAGCCAGCCAGCCAGCCAACAACCATGGGGAAGAAGAGAAAGCCTCTGCCATCTACTGCCAGCCCTGGCAAGAGGGACAGGGCTACCATCCCACACCCTGGCCCTGACTCTGCTTCTGCTGGGGCTTCTGCTGCTGGGGCTGACTCTTCTGGTGCTGGGGCTTCTGCTGGTGCTTACTCTGCTGGCACTGCTCCTGGTGCTGGTGCTTCTGCTGGTGCTTACTCTGCTGGCGCTGCTCCTGGTGCTGGTGCTTCTGCTGGTGCTGACTCTGCTGGCGCTGCTGCTGGTCCTGCTGGTCCTGCTGGTGCTCCTGGTGCTCCTGGTCCTGCTGGTGCTGCTCGTGCTCCTGGTCCTGCTGGTGCTCCTGGTGCTGCTGGTGCTCCTGGTGCTGCTGGTGCTTACTCATCTGCTGCTGATCCTGGTCCTGCTGGTCCTGCTGACGCTGCTGGTGCTTACTCTGCTGCTGATGATCCTGGTCCTGCTGGTGCTGCTGGTGCTGCTGGTCCTGCTTTTGCTGCTACTGTTGTTGTTGCTGCTGCAGCTGGTGGTGGTGTGGTGGAGCAGCCCCTACAACCTCGAAGCCCCTCTGATGAGGGCCCAGATGGCCTTGCCAGAGGGAGGAAGAGGCATACGCGAGAACGAGAATGGGAGAGGAGGCAGTACTCCATCGAAGAGGAACATGAGGATGAGGTGCTGGAATGGCTGAGGGATAACGAGTATCTTTGGCGGAAGGGACACAGGCTCTATCGAGACACCAAAAGGAAGCAGGCTGCTGGGAGAGAGAAGGCGGAGAGCCTGGGCTACACTTTGGAGATGCTCCTCAGCTGGTGGAAGCACATGCACACCTGGTACGGGAAGCTGCACCTCAAGAAATCTGGCCAGGCCATGGTCAAACTGACGGACCGAGAGACCTACGTGATGGCCAAGTGCAGCTTCTTGGAGGATGAGATCCGCCACCAAGGAGCAGCCCCTCTGACAACCCTCTCTCTCAGGCAGCCCGCAGAGAGCCAGTCCTCTTCTGGCCAAGAGTCAGCTCCTGTGTCCAGGCAGGTATCTGTGGAGCGTCCCACGATGGAGTCCCCCCCGACAGCTGCACTCCCCGTGGCAGAGCGTGTGGAGGACCCCCTGACACAGTGGGAGAAAGGAGAGGGCACTTCCACCAGAGACCAACCCACATCCACCCCCAGCTCCACCTCCACAGAAAGCAGGCAGAGAGCCAGACCAGAGGGACAGAGCCACACTGTCCTGCTGGAGATCAGGGACACCATCAGAAGCAGCGTAGATCTCCTCTCTCAGCTGGTATACACCAACATCCCATCCTCCAACCGCAAGCCCTTCTTCACCTACGTCAACCAGACCCTCATGGACATGTCCGAATCACAGTACCAGGTGATAAAGGACAGGATCACCGGTCTTCTTCACAACCATCCAGATCCAGCTGAACCTGCTCCCACCCAGTCCAGGTCTGCTCCTCCACCCCAGGTGATGTCACTGCCCTTCCAAGGCTTTCCACAGGTCTTACCCTTCCAAGGCTACGGCTACCAGGAGCTCCAGCAGCACAGGCAGCCCTTCTCAGTCCAGGCACTGATGCCACTGATACCACCGACGCCACAGATGCCACCCACGCCACAGGTGCCACCCACGCCACAGATGCCACCCACGCCTCATCTCACTCACCTGCAGACCAGACATCTCCACTACACTCCTCCTTCTTCCACCCCACAGCCAAACCCGGCCTCAGAACATCTGTCATCGGTATTGGGGCTGACATCCCAT
>BLBF01000059.1:13703891-13761048 GCA_015471245.1 Laticauda colubrina | reverse complement strand
AACATCACAGGACTGAGCCAGCTCTCTGAGAGCTTCCTCCACACACCATCCCCTGTTGTCCTCTCGGGGCCAGGCACCCCAATGGCGCCTCAGACCAGCACTCCAGCAGCAGCCACCTCCACAGCACCTGGACCCTTCACCCCTGAGATGGGCACACCTCAGAGTGACTAAGAAGAGTGCCAGAGACTGGGTGGCTACCTGTTGACTTTATCTTTGCTTGGGACACTTAGGTCATTTTGCTTTTACAGCTTGTTATTAAAAAAGATTATCTTTGCTTCACACACTTGCTTCATTTATTTTATTCAATAAAGTCTTGGTGGAAACTTTTAGAAATGGTTTAAGCCTTTGCATGCTTGTGGGATGGGTAAGGATAGCAGTGGGATGGGTAATAGCTGTGGCATAGATAAACCTCCAGTGCAAGCATAGTGGGACTGTATGGTCCACCCTCCCAGGTGCCACACCTATGGCCCTTCATTATCAATAACAATTTAATCATTCATCCACACATTTCAACATAAACACAACTCTTTATTAAATGCCCTGTTCATTGTAGGGCCACTCAACATACATGGCACAATCTCATCCATGTGATGAGACAGGCTGAAGGAAGCATCCATTAAGCATCTATCATCCTGTCTTGCTACTCCACTGCTCCACCTGGGGAGTTGCACCAGTGTTTCAGGAGGTTGCGCTGCTTCTTCCCTTCACATGAAGCTCTGTTGGGGCCTTGCACATCCACAGTGTGTGTCAGGTTTTGCCCTTGCCTCCATTCACCAGACTCCGTGTCCCCATTGCCTTGTTGGAGGTCCACGAGCCTGTTCTGCAACACTGGGTAGCGGGTGCGCATGAGATTGTGCAGGATGCAGCAAGCTTCCACGATCCTCCTCACGGTCTCTGGGCGATGCTGCATGATGGTGAGAAGTACCTGGAACCTGTTGGCCAGGATGCCAAAGGTGTTCTCCACCACCCGCCTTGCCCTGGACAGCCTGTAGTTGAAGATCCTCTCTTCACGGGTGAGGCATCTGGAAGTGTAGGGCTTCATGAGGTAGGTTCTGAGGGAGAAGGCGTCATCCCCCATGATGAAGTAGGGCACATCTTGTGTGTCGTTGGGCAGGGGGTTTGGATCTGGGAAGCCCATTATGAGGTTGCGTTCCAGCCCCTCCTTGAGGTCACTGGCATTGTATACCTGGGCATCTGAAGATGAGCCGTTGCCTGAAGCATCGATGTACATGAACTTGTAGTCAGCATCGACCATGGCGAAGAGGATGATGCTGAAGAAGCCCTTGTAGTTGTGATAAGTGGACCCTGACTTAGCTGGAGCTTTGCAGGCCATGTGCTTCCCATCTATGGCTCCAAAGGTGTGGGGGAAGTTCCACTTCTGATTCCACTGCTCTGCAACTTTCTTCCAGCCTTCTTCAGTGGAGGGGCACTGGAGGAGCTCCTCCAGGTATTCTTCGATGATGGCCTGCACCACTTCTCTGACCACAATGCTGATGGTGTTGTGTGGCACCCTCCAGGCGTACTGCATGCTCCTGTACGTGGTCCCGGAGGCCAGGTGGCGCAGAGTCAGTGCCACCTTCAGCCCAGGGTCCAGGCTGGACCAGAAGTTGGTGCTCTGCTTGGTCAACCTGGGTGTCAGTCGCTCCACAACTTCGTCAAACGTGGCTGGAGGCATCCTCATGAAGTTCTGGAATGCATGAGAGTCTTCGTTCCTCAGCTCCACCATCAGCTTGTTATACAGTCCATACTCGGCTCTTCTCCCGATCCATCTTCGGACCCAGACGCTTCTTTGCCGCCTCCTTTTCTTCCCGTAGAACAGTTGTAAGAGCCTGTAGAAAAGGACTGTGTTACGATCCATGGTGGAGATGACTGGATTCTGTGGAAGAGCAAGAGCCAGATGAAGGCCGAAGAGGTCTGCAGAGCAGGGCTGATGGACTGAAAGTGAGATCCAGATGAGTTCCTCCCCCTTTTTATAGGAAATATAGGTTTTCCACTATGTGTCCTTTTGCATCCTCTAGGCATCCTGAAGACATCCTAAATATCTGAGATACGTCCCGTATGTGAACGTTTTTTCCATTTAAATGCTTTGTATGCGAGCTGCATCCGCTTTCATCCTTTCTCCGTCCGTGCTACTAACGCTGCGTGTCCATTCCGCGTCCGTTTCGCTTCCTCCCTGCGTCCATTTTCTGCTGGAGCGGATGCGAGTTGCGCCGATGTACAGCGGATGCCTAGCGGATAGAGCGGATGTGTAACGGATGACGACAGATGTAGAATCGATGTTCCCCGTATGCATTGCGGATACAGAACGGACGCATTGGATACATTTTCCACTCAAAAAGTTTTGTGCAGCTCAAAACTTTTTGAGCGGATGAAATGTCAGTAGATGGATGCTGGACGGATAGAGAGGATGAAAAACGGACGCAGTGAGTACAGAACGGAAGCATCGCGTTAACCAACGGATGGCAAGTGTTTTTCTCCGTTTTACATCCTCTTTCCATCCGTTGGTGCTGTGTGACAGGGGCTTAAAGCTTAGTGAATAAAGCATCCAATCTGTGAGGTGATTTCAGGATCAGGGATATCAAGCTCTTTTTCAAGATGGATGTTGCACGGAGGATTGTGCTAGAGTTATCCTCCCAACAGCCACCAGGATTTGGACAAAGAAGGAGCAAGGAATGACACAACTGAAACTGATTTACATTTAATTTTTAAAATACAATTAGCATAATTACTCCCTATATACTCCACTGCTTTCTCCTTCTGAATATTACAATTCAGAGTCACATTTCTTGTGTTCAGCAGCCTTATAAACCTGATCACTCAGTCAGCCAATCAAAAACACAAACTCAAGGTTAACCACACCAAACTTGATTGCAGAAAATACATCTTCAGCAACAGAGTGGTCAATGTTTGGAATACTCTACCTGACTCTGTGGTTTCTTCCCCAAACTCCAAAAACTTTAACCTTAGACTGTCTACTATTGACCTCATCCCCTTCCTAAGAGGCCTGTAGGGGGTGTGCATAAGCGCACCAATTGTGCCTACCGTCCCTGTCCTATTGTTTCTTTTTATTTTTCTTATAAGTATCTATCTCATGTATTCAAAACTATATTTATTCTTATACCTTTATCTTGTAAGCAACTGACAAATCAAATAAATACTAAATACTAAATTTTGGCAAGTTCTGGACCATATCCAACATTGTCAGAGGATTAAAACATCCCGTGTAAATAATACAGTAGGCTAATGTAAAATAGTTTAGGGTTCAGTTATTTCCTATGTTCCTAGAAACACCTTCTGAAATGGACTCTATTACTTCTCATGATGTTCAGAGATATTCTGCTGGAAATCAGTGCACTTCTATCACCACTAGCTAGGAATCCAATGGGATCTAAACAGTTCCAGTTATTCCTCCCCAACACAATTATTTTATAGCCTTGTGGAAAGCTGCAAGCATTTTTAAAAAATGCTTAAAGAGAAGATAAATTGTCCCGCACTGCAAAATCAAGACTTTAACATGTAAGGAAGCAATTATAATTTGCAGTTGTCGTTTTGCCAACAATTTGCCAGTTGTCGTTTAAATTGCAAGCCCTCTTTCTAACCCAACTTTGGTAGCAAATGACTCACCTTCCAAAGGCTATCTAAGAAACACAACCCCATTTTTTTAAAAGAAAACTTTTGCAAGTTTTCCCCAAAACTCAAAATTTTGACTTAGTGATAGTTGCTGATGTTACAGATCTATTGTTGGATTTGGTACTTCCAGTGTGGAAACAGTGAAGTGTGGTTTGGCACAACTTTGGCCAACCAGGAAACATTTGATGCAGTGATCACTTTCTCCTGGGACATGAAAATGTTTTGACACAGTGATGAACCACGGGGTTCTTTGAGCAGTTGTGATTTGTTAATCCACAGTATAATGTGAATTAAATTAGGCTCTTCACACTTCACTAACCTCAATCTGCATTCTTGGTAACACTTGAGGTTTCTGATTCTGCTAACAGCCTAATCCCTTCAGCTCCAAATTTCTCCCAGCTGTTGGTTTGCAGCAGTTATGGAAGTATTCCAAACATTCAGGGCCAGAAAACGTAATCCTAAAGCTGTTAGGCTCTACCAAAATAACAAAACCCCTCAATTTAAAGCTCTTAGCCTTAATTAACAGGAAAGGAGGCATTCAGAGTTTAGACATAGTGTTTTCCAACAGCCTTTTGCCCAGATTTCTTCATGTTAGAATTTTAGATCAGGGTGTTGCAAATATCAGTCACAATATCCTATAACATGAAGGACAGTCCAATGGCATGGATCAGTTTCCATCCATTAAGCATGCAGTCTCTAAGTATATGGGTACTTAAAATATTGGTTCAGTGCCAACACATGGGTGCACATTTGCAGAAGGGATGGGTGAATCTGACAATTCAATTTTTGCTCAATATCTTTCTTTGAATTCTGTTGGGAATTTCCTTCTCTGTTTACACATTTCACCAGAAAGAAAACTAACAAAAACTTTCACGAACCTTTACAGTAAATGAAATTCAACATACATAGAAGGGATGGGTTGGAGAAAGCTGTGTTAGAGTGTTCATAATCTACAAAGATATATATGGCTACCTCTAAGGACAGATTAGATAACTTGGGGGAAAAAGTTTTATTGTACTAAGAGCCCAGAATTAGTTCCTGGAATCCTAGGAGCTGGGTAATTGGCTCAGTTCACTTATCCCAGTTTTATCTTAGTCAGGCCTTTTCTTTCTAAGAGTTTTGTTAATTGTCCTGGTCTTAGCACTGTAATAAATTAAGAGAAGAGGGAATTATACCATTAAACCAAACAATATTTTCAATCCAGGGCATTGCAATACAAGATTAAAAATGGTATGAATTAAACCACATGTTGCTACCATAGTTTTTACTATTCATATTACAGACATACACAGTTCCCAGTAGTAACATGAACACTCAGGTTGGGATTCCTAAGCTGGGAGAATGGGTCCAACAGATCTCAGGAACAACACCAGAGCTCTCTATCTGTATCAGTGCAGTGCTAGAAACAGCTAAGATATAGTGCAGAATCCTAAAATTTCCAGGCCTCCAGTTGAAGACTCAAGATTGAAGAAGTCACAGATAATCCATAAATAACATAGAAGCACCAGTATTTATAGGATCTTTATCCCTTTCTCACATGTGCAATGTCAAGACACATACCCCCAAAAAGGGCAGGGCTTGTGTTGTGACCTAACTTTAGTCATTCTCTTGTTCTTGTCCCCCTGCAGATACCACTTAGACTAGACAAACCATTTTTCATGACAGAAATGATCAGTGAAGTCCTTAACCTTACATGTGTAATGATGATGTTCTTTAGAGATAGCATTGTGTAGTAATTAAAACATGGATCATCAACTTGGAGAGCTCCCTCAACGCCTCCAGTCTTGCTGCTGATATTCCTGCTGATATTTTTTTCAAATATCCTTTTTATAGAAAAGAAGAAAAGTCTATATGCTGCAAAGTATTTTTTATGAGAACTCTCACTACACATGTTCTTAGAAAATAAAAAGAGAATGTGACTGAAACTCAGGATTTTCTTTGAAAGAGCACCTATTTGCCTTGAAGAAAAAAAAGCAAAGGTAAGCTGAGGTGACAGACAGCCTATCTTGAAGGAAATTAAAGTGGCTGGCAGACAGAAGCTCAAACATTGCCTCTGGTAAAATTAGTATATTGGATTGAACAATTCCTACTGGCAGAATCCATGTTATAACTAGACAACTTCAAGGAAGCCATTTTGGGAGAAGATCCGCAATATATTCTCAAAATTTCTTCTGTGTCTCTGAGGCCTATCTGATTTTAGAGTGTCTAAATCTCATTTTATCCATGAAGATGAATGGTTGACCTTGAGTTGGTCACTTTGTGGATCAAACAGAGATGTTAAGATTGAAGGGAGAGAGATGAGAAAATCAGCCCTGTTTTGTGTTGAAAAGATTTTTTTCAAGACAAAGCTTTGAACTCACATAGGTCTAGTAAATGATAGAAAGGGACATTTTGATAAGATAAGGATGTCCATTGTTAGGTGGCACATATTTTAGAATAATCTGTAGGAATGCTTTATATTTATGAGGCTTTTAAGACACAACCTGCAAGCTTTTTTTGTAGCACTTTTGTGGCTTTTTTTTCTTCCAATTTGTCCCCTTATTTCTAAATAATAAATTCTAAAGCTGAATTTCCCCTAGTTTCAGCAGCTGAAGCTTTATAGAAAACAAGACAAAACCTTAACTTAAGGGAATCAGAAAGCTTATGTAAATATGAAATATCCCTGGTATGAAAAGTTGGTCATGCAAGCCCAGTATTTCCTTTTCTGCAAACAAAACACATTTATTTTGAATTCTCTAAAAAGAATTAAAGTTGAAACACTTCTTTATCATAGTTAAAAAAAAAACTTGATTATATTCTAAATTTAATTATAAATATAAAATATGATAGCAAGAAATGAATTTCTTTGGCTTTTTATTTTTAGCCTGTCCTTGGGGGGATTAAGCTAAGATCAGGCTATGAACATTGGGTTGGTCTGTGATAAGAAAATAACATGAGATCCAAATAAAATAGCAATAACACTTCGACTTAGAAACCACTTCATTATGTTTTAAGCTCTAAGTGGTTTACAGAGTCAGCCTATTGCCCCCAACATCTGGGTCCTCATTTTACTGACCTCGGAAGGATGGAACACTGAGTCACCTTGAGCCGGTGAGAACTGAACTGCTGGCAGTCGGCAGAATTAGCCTGCAATACTACATTCTAAGTATTGCAACACCACAGCTCAGTAAACCTGATCTAAAGAAGTCACTTTATTTTTTATAATCCTCAACCAGATGTTCCCATTGCCCACTGAAGGGTTTTATTCCCTCTTGTGTTCCTTCGCAGCTGGCATAATGGGGTATGTTGACTTCTTCCATTCTTTATAAAAATATCAATTTTACATGGTTGCCCATCTCAACCGAAGTGACTCTAGGTGGCATATTTTTATTTTACTTATTTTGTCTAATCTGTATCTGTAAGTAATAACCACCATGGAAGATATCAGACAAGTAGCTATTGTCATAAATAGCCTTTGACAGATGTTTCCTGTATGAATGTGTCTAATCCCATTTCATGTCATCTAAGTCAATGCCCATCATCGCACATTTGGCAGAGACACAGATTTAATATTACTGCCCTAGTGAGTTCCACATATTTAATTATCCTGGATGTAAAAAATGCAATGCTTCATTGTGAAAACACAATCTTGAAGTCCTCATCTGCGTAAACAGGAAGATTTACCTGTTAAACAAATATGGGACATATTATTTTATTCTTCATTTGGTCAGCCAGAGGTTGGTTGCTAGTTCTAGTTAACATGATACCTGGATCATAAGCATAATATATATATAAAAATAAACCTTTCATCCTGGATGTGATTCACCCAGCTTTTTCTCCATTATTACTTAAAGCTTACATTAGAAGGAGAGGCAATATTACTTCACACAAGAATAGCGTATACAGTACATTCATAACTAAAAAATGAAGCTTGTTTCCACAAGGTTTGTGAAGGACAGCAACTTATAATGCTTTGAAAAGGAATGAGATGCGTTCATGGAGGATAAAGCTGTGATTCACAATATTACTGAGCTATAAATAATGAGGGAATGCTAATATTTGCCTCCTGTTTATATAGTAACTTCCCTACGTTTAGTCACCATAGGAAACCCCAAACCCAATAAAAACCTTTAGTCTAACCCTCTTGATCTCCTTCTGCTCTCTTCAAATAGGGATTTCCAATTTTTACCAATTGAACTGGGAACAAAAGCATAATCAGAAAAAGGTTGATAGCATGAAGGCGACTACCAGTAGTTTTATTCTAGAAATCTAAAATAGGTCCATTTTTGCCCCATAAGGTATAAGTAATTTCTAGCCTCTGAACTAGATTCCTCAGAGGCAACTTTTCCTTAAGTGCTCTCAACATGTCCTAGCAATTTGAAATTTTATTTGGTCAAAAATGCCTGTCAAAAAGGACCACCAGGTTTGTAAATAGGGAAATATGTGGGTTATTTTATTCACATTTACCCTGGAGAACTTCTCCAAATAATTATCCAAGGGCAGGACTTCCCCAGATATCAGGGTAGCTGTTCTGTTCAGTAGGAAGCAGATTCCTCCCAAGGTCTTCTCTTGGGGTTATGAAAACATGGAAAGTGTATGAGGTTATGAACACTGGAGAGGATTGTCCAAGGGAGACCTTCATAACTAAATCAGTGCAGGACCACATGGAATGATTTATCAGAAATACAGCTAGTCCTTGACTTAGGACCACAGTTAAGAGGAAAAATTATGTTGCTAAGTGAGACAATTGTAAAATGAATTTTACAGACTTTCTTGCCACAATTAATTGAATCTCTGCAGCTGTTAAGTTAGTAACATAGTTAAATAAATTTGGCTTCCTCATTGACTTTGTCAAAAGGTCATCCCAATGGTGCTTTTTTCAAGAGGCAATTGGATTTTCTGACTTTTCTTTGAAGATGTTTCATTTCTAATCTAAGAAGCTTCTTCAGCTCTGACTGGATGGTGGGGAATGGAAGGGTTTATATTCCTTGCAGACAGCTGGTCATTTGCATTCTTTCAGCGGTTTGTTAAGGTCACAGGGGGGGGTGGCTCAGTGGCTAAGACAAGAGGTTGGCAGTTCGACAGTTCGAATCTCTAGCTCCACGTAACAGAGTGAGCTCCTATTACTTACCCTAACTTCTGCCAACCTAACAGTTTGAAAGCATGTAAAAATGCAAATAGAAAAAAAAGAGACCACTTTTGTGGGAAGGTAACAGTGTTCTGTGTAACTTTGGTGTTTAGTCATGCTGGCCATATGACCATGGAGACATTTTCAGACAGTGCTGGCTCTTCGGCTTTGTAATGGAGATGAAAAACTCCCCCTACAGCCGGAAACATCTAGCATGTATGTGCGAGGGGAACCTTTACCTTTACCTAAGGTCACCTGTAAGTTTATCTGTGTCCTCAGGATCACCTAAGTGGTGCAAACTGGTGTGGAGCCTTCTTGGAACTGTTGAAACCACACCAATTTGTACCACTCAGGTGACCCTGATGACACAGTTGGACCCTCAGCTGAGCTCAAGAACTCTTTAAAAGGATGCAAATGATCAGCTGTTTGCAAGGAGTTTTAATCCTTCCATTCCCCATCATCCAGTCAGAGCTGAAGAAGCTTCTTGGATGAGAAGCTAAATGTCTTCAAAAAAAAACCAAGAAAGTCCAGTTACCTCTTGAAAAAAGCACCTTTGGGACAACCATGATTTGGATGACTGAGAATCTCCATAGACATTTGTCAAAAGGTTGCAAAAGGGGATCACATGGCCCTGGGATATGGCAACCATCATAGGTAATGAGTCAGTTGCCAAGAGTCTGAATTTAGTCATATGACCATGAGAATACTGCAGGGTCCTCATGGTCACTGTGAAAAAGTGTGGGAAATGGCCATAAGTCACTTTTCACTATTGTTGTAACTTCAAATGGTCACTAAATGAACTGCTGTAAGTTGAAGTCCACCTGTACTCTTTTCCTTTGGACAATTTCTTTAAAGGAAACCCTCTCTCTTTAAAAGATATGACAACTGGTATTAAAAATGAAGGATTTTTCCCCTCCTGGCAGTCACTCCATCACTATGGAATCGTCCATCACTTATGACAATCTTTTCTTATCCTCAAAATAACAACAATAACTATCATTACCAACTGATGTTAAAATATCAGTGGCCAGATGTTAGTGGCCCAAGGGTCTTCTGGTATGCTATAGGCATGAGCTACAGAGAGACATCACTTCTTTTTTATAGACCTTAAAGCTTCTACAGTTCTCCAAGAGAAACATTAACCGAGAAATAGAAGATTGTCTCCTTATAGCTGGTGAATTTATACAACATCCCTCTTCCAAAGCTGATTCCTTCCAAATCCTGTAAGCTCTACTGTTGATGTCTGGAAAGAAAATGCACCCAGAATTCCAGGTTTTGTCAAGAGAATGTAAAATAAAACCAAGAGAAGAATTGGTGGCAGAGGGATATAACTGTCAATGGTTCTCCTATCTAACACAGATTCATAATAGACAAAATAATTTATGGTTCTGAACATCGTAAGGCTGAGTTTGAAAAAAGAATTGCAAAGCATTGATGAACATGCAATTGCTACAATTTATAACCTTGTATTGAAATTTAAAAGAGAAGAAGAATAAGTAAAGATAAAGTGGGCTAATATTTTTGGTTGTAATATACAGATGGAAGTATGGGAAAATATACGGTTGGAATGATTAAAATGTACACTGCCCCTTCTTGCTTTTCTCCTGCTCTCTGCAATACTGTAGGATGCCTATAAATATTGTAAACCGGAATGGTGTGCTTACAAAAGGAAATTTGAATACTCACCTGTTGGGGTTCTTGATAAGGGGGAGGGGGTACAGTCTGTGTGGCCATCATTGTCAGAGATGGCGCTGGGGAGACATGTTGCATCATGGGATTGATTCACATCTAGAACCTATTGACAGAAGAAAGTTCAATTGTTACAAAAAAAGAAGGAGAAAGGAGAGGAGAGGACATTATTAGCATAAGAGCCACTCAAGTCATCATTCCACAGTACATTGACAGAAAAATTTCCCAATTCTGGTATCTTTCTGATGTGTAAGAAAAATGTTTTAATGCAAATCCTGGGAATCACCTTTAAATATATGCTTATTGAAAAACAATTATCCTGTAGGAGGTGTACTTTTTTCTCAATTGCAATTACATGATTCCAATTTTTAAAAAAGCATTCCTTATGTTGTTAATGGCGAAGTCATGTCTAACCCAGCACTCCTTATAGAAAGGTTTAATTCAAACATCAGTAGACTGATGAAAATAATGGCCCCAAACAAATCATGAAATATATTATTTTTCATTGTTGCTTTGGGAAAACTGTCAGATGCTTATAGATATGTATACGAATGCATATATGTATTTACATATATGTATATGTATGTATATGTATATACTCTCTCTCTACATATACTCTCTCTCACACACCCACACCCACACCCACGCCTATCTATCTATCATCACTCCCTCTATCATCAATCTATCTCATATATACATACATACATACATACATACATACATACATACATACATACATATATATATATATGCTGTTTAGCTTCCTTCGGGTATTATCCCACGTCATTGTAGTTCAGTTAAAGTTGTAGCAACGTTTCAGCAGAATCTCATCTGCCATCATCAGGCTTCTGTATGGATATGGGTCTTACAGCTCCTGGTTTTAAATTTGAGGCTGGTCCATTCTGATTGGTTGGGAGCCTGGACCTGTGTTCATTGGGCTTGGAGTTTGATTGATTGGTGTTTCTGGTTTCTTCTGTCTGTTTTGTGGCTTTGATTGGCTGGCAACATTCTGTTCTTGTGTTGGAGGCTTTTAGTGCAGCTTGGCTCCATGTGAAGGGACGGCTGCTCTTCATTAGCAAGCTGGGTTTCACCTGGGTGCCTGGTGGGGGGGTGTTTGGGTTGGAGCTATCAGAGGGAGTCTGTTTTTGCCCAGGTGTTTGCCTGGCTTGTGGCATGGAGATCTTTCTATTTGAGAGTGCAGGCTTCCAAATGATTGACAGTCTGGTGGAATCAACTCTTCTATTCATGCTGTCAGGTCTTTTTTCAATCTCTATGGCTTCTCTGATGATTCTGTGGTTGGGGTTTTCTATAGTGGCTAGGGTTTTTGTGCCATTGAAGTTGATGTTGTGACCTGTGGTTTTCATGTGTTGGACGAGTGAGGAGGTGTGTTCCAGCTTTTTTACTGCATTTTTGTGTTCATCTAGGCAGGTACTTATTCTTCTATTGGTCTGTCCAATGTATGTGGCCGGGCATGATGTACAGGGAATTTCGTATATGCCTGGGTTTTCCAGGTCAATTTTGTCTTTGGGGTTCCTCAGGATGGCTGCTATTTTTTTTGTCTGTTTTGAAGGCAGTCTTGATGTGATGCCTGTGTAGTATCTTACTGATTTTATCTGTGGTACCTCTTATGTAGGGCACACTGGGACACACCATATACCAAAAGAAAACACACACCAACCGCTACCTCAACGCCCAATCCCACCACCACCCAGCACAGATAAATTCCGTAGCAAAAACACTAATTACCAGAACCAAACGCCTGGCAGATAAGACACATATAAAGACTGAACTATGCACCCTGACTGAAATATTGACAGCCAATGGCTTCCACAAAAACAAAATCACCAACTTGATCCACAAAAACACACTAAGACATAACAGAGACCTAGAAGATCAACAGATCCATGGAACAGCTGTCCTGCCCTACATAAGAGGTACCACAGATAAAATCAGTAAGATACTACACAGGCATCACATCAAGACTGCCTTCAAAACAGACAAAAAAATAGCAGCCATCCTGAGGAACCCCAAAGACAAAATTGACCTGGAAAACCAAAGTATATACGAAATTCCCTGTACATCATGCCCGGCCACATACATTGGACAGACCAATAGAAGAATAAGTACATTGTAATCATTCTTTTTCTTTTGCCAGAAAAGAATGGGATAATGATGATGGGATAAAATATCAGGATTCATTTCTTTCAGCAAGAGAGGAGAACCTTGCATGGCTTTGAAGGCCTGTTTTAATTAATAGCCAAGGTACCAAAACTCTTAAGATTATTCCCATCAGACTGAGTTGAAATTATCTACCCTTGCTGATACAAAGTTTGATTTTAGCAGAAGTTGGAATATTTCTTCCTTTGTGAAATATATTTAGAGGTTCATTACTTTTAAACAGTCCCAATGATGAGCCCAGAATCTAAACAGAAAAAAAGAATGGGATGGTTAATTCTAACCATATTTAATGCTAATTGCACTATTCTCATAAGGTATTTTTTTCAAAAAAAAAAAAATTCTCTAAGAAATTTAGAGTGGTGTGAAGGTCCTTTCATCTCCAGAACAATCTGATGTTTCATTGAATGTTAGAAATCTAAACTGAAACCTCATTACTTTTAGACTGTTACTCTGCCATCCTATCAGCCAGCCAGAATTATTCTGGAATTGGGTGGTACCTGAATCCAATACTTTGAATTGAACTTTTCTCTGTGTGCAAAGGTGTTATCTGTGTTCAATATGTAGATATAATACAGACACACACAGACAGACATACAATATCTTGCATACTAGGAATCCTTGTGGTGCAGTCATTAGAATGCATATTGCAGGCTAACTCTGCCCACAGTCTGGACTTCAATCCTGATTGGCTTAAGGCTAACTCAGCCTTCCATCCTCTTAAGGTTGATAAAATGAGGACTCAGTTTGTTGGAGGCAATAGGCTGACGGTGAACAACCCAGAGAGTGCTGTAAAGCACTATTAAGCGTGCTATTACTATATACATACACAGGCACCTACACTTACACCAGATCTTACTGAATACTGAAATTTCCACAACTTCTACAAAACTTTTATTATGTAGGAATGAATTGGATTATTATCAATAAAGTTAATTTTGAAAACTGCTCTGCCCAAACAATCTGCTCATTAAAGAAGCATTCATTATATCCTGTTGATATGAAACCCATTAGGCCAATTAGCATCCCATTAAAATGACACTAAGTCTTCCTCAGAGCAGCAACGAGTTAATACTGCATCATGTTAATTGCTCTGTGAGCACTTGAGAGGTGTATCCTCCAATGCAGGAATTAACAGCACACTCCCCTTGAGAAAAATAAACCAGATCTAATTGTAAAGCTTGAAGGGACTCGTTCCAGGCAAAATAAGACTTCAACATTCTTTCATTGATATAGTATCGCTTGTTGCTCATACCAATTTTCCCCTATCTGTTGGCTTCCAACCATGCTAGACTTCAACTCCCAAAAATCCAAGCCAGAATGCTCCTTAAGGAATTAAAGTCCAACATATATGAAAGACAACAGATTGGGGAATGTTGATAAAACCTATTACTACATTCATGCTACATACATACATACAATGCTACATTCTCTGCTTCAATGGAACTAACCCAGTGAAGACAAGTTTGCTTTTACGAGGAAGAAGACAAAAGACTGTAGAACATGTTAAGGGAACCTGTGTTCCTAAGAAATATTTTACATACCAGTTTACCATCTTTTCTGCCAATAACATTTGGATGGAAAGGAAATGACCACTATTTTAATAGCACCATTAAAATTGACAATACAAAAAGAAAAGTATATCATGGATAGTTATTATCCCAAGCAAACAAAAATTCTATAATTTTATTGTTATCAGTCCTAAAATTCTTTACAGTTTAGTTCATCTCCAGTCAATGTAGTACTAATGAATTCCTGGCTCTAAGCCTGCATAACTTTGGACAAAGTTAACAGTTATTAACAGGCAGCAACTCAATGCTCCTTATAAGGAAGTCCAACTGAACAATGAGGGGTTACTTCCAAGGAAACAGATTTAGCAAATAGCTAAATTAGAACCTTGATTTCAAAAAGGATCCATCAAGTTATGGTGAATGTGGATGCTAAAACATTAACTGAGATTTCCCATGGTCAGCATATCATTCCACTCCTGTCAGGTATGAAAGATTAGATCCACACAAGAAGGTTCGATTAAACTGATTTATTGCTAATCATGCCGATGGCACAGAAATCTTCTCAACTAATGATTACCACCTGCTAGGAGTTAGATTAAGATCAACAGAATTCAAGGGGGGTTGTGGATTTAGTTTACTTGTGGCTACTTAGGATTTTTAGGCTGATCCCTCTTTTAACTCAACCCCTCTTTCTTCTAAAATTTCCCTCTCTAAAATTGACCTGGAAGATCTGAGCTATGAAGCAAAAAAGTCTTACGGTAAAATATTAATAAGGTAAAATATTTTATTAAGAAAACATTTTAAGATTTTAAATTACAAATTCTAAATGTTAGAATCTGGACACTTATTGCATTTAAAAAATAATAATGGCAATGCATATTCAATTTTCTGGCTTGGAAAACAAAATTTTGTAATGAAAGAAAAATGATGAATTTCAAAGATATATTCCTCTAAATTACATGAGGATAATGGAGGAATACCATTTGACTTATACTACAATTCGTGATGCCAGTCTTCAAAATAATGCCATAGAAAATAATAAATAAATGACATAAACCAAAGGAAGTAAAAATGCTACTTGGCTAGGCACCAGTTTAATATTTCTCATCAAGTGAAAGTCAGGATTCTCTGTCCAGAAAACACATGGAATGTAAGTTGTTCAAAACTTAGGAAACAAGTTTAAACATTTTGGTTTTCCTAAGTCTTTTGGCTAAAATGTCATGGCTTTCCACCATCTTTGACTATTACCAATTTTAATGATTGCTCTTTAAAATGTGTTCCAAGTAAGTTGATTTATAGGAATCTTTTCAAAGTGCTCCAGTGCACTAATTTATAACAGTATTTTGTGTAGATGCTGCAATTGAAAAATAAGATAGAAATATTTTAATAAACCACTTTCCCTTGAACAGTCAACTCAGTGCATCAACAAAGAGAGCAAACATGGGCCATCAAACAAAGAGCGAAAATTAGCACAGTAAAAATAATAATTAGAAACAAAACATTGTGTTGTATAACAATGAAAGAGAAAGGAGGATATTCTTCCACTCGCCCAAAACCACAATTTGGGCTTTTTACTCTATAATTCTATCAAAAGTATGAATTCCTGAGTGTGCAAAGTTAAAGGTCACTTGGAAAGTTTCACTCAGAAGTGAAAGTAGGATTTAATAAAGATAATTTTTAATAAAGTGAAAATGGAACCAAGGGAAAGATAACAGGGACAGAAGAAGAACCTGACTTCTTAATTTCCTTACCCAAACCAGGGATCTTCAAATGCTTGGACTGCTACTTAATAGAATATTTTTAACCAGCTTGGCTTGAACTGAATTTTGAGGGTTGATTACCAGAGAAGCTGGATTACCAGAGAAGACTATCTGATATTCTGTAGCAGAGATCTACAAGCTTGCTTGCTTATTTATTTTCTGGACTTCTGTGCTGCTTCAATCTTTAATAACTCTGAATGGTTTCCATATCCTATGTTTTAAAATGACTTCACAAAGCAAACAAAATACCCAGGATCCAAAAAAAAATATGATTCAATTTCTCGCAAAAGGTAAGTGGAAAAATTCATACTCTACCTGCCCATAAGGCCTGTTGTTCAAAAGAAAGAAACTCAACAGGGTTGGGAAGAATATGGGCTGTACTTGAGGGATATGTTGAGGATGTGCTCTTAAACCTGGGTTGAGTCGGTAGGGCAAATACATCAATTTGATGAATGAACATGAATGTAATTGCTTCATCTCTACTACCGATTACTTTCTCTCTTCTGTCACAAAAATAATTCAGTGATAATTTTAGGAGGAAGCATTTAAGGTTGGAAGATGCAATGCTTGGAAAGTATTTGACACTCTACTATCCCAATGAATAAAGGCTGCTATATTTCTCAAGGAGCATGTTAAGATCCCTGATTTTTCCTTTTATTAGAACTTGTGATGCCGTGAGTTTGACACCACCGTTCTAGACTCTACTCATAGAATTTGCTACTTGATGATCTTAATTGCAGGTGTCTGAGATTTTTGGTAAGTGCTACAGCTAAATCATGAGCTCAATGGAGACCCAGCAGTTGGCTAAGTGATTCTGGGCAAATCTATTTTCTGGGAAAGATATTCTGCTTGGTACTTGGGATTTATGCTAATATTCCCTTTTCTCTTCCCCTTTAAGGATCCTTCTGAGCTAAGTAAAGAAAATGACAATCTTTTAAATCTTGGGCATATTCTCATATCCTGAATGCCTTTCAGGCCAATCCAAGAATGGGGGACTAGGAGCCATCCAGCTGAAATACAACACCCAGCATTCTTCACCATGCTAGGTGAGAACTACAGGAATGCCACCACTGGACTCAACTGTTTTTTAAGGAATGGCAAATAAATTCTGCTCCAACTGCCTTAGATTCTAACACAGAGAATCAAAAAAGCCTGTGAGAATCAAAACTGAATCACTTCTGAGCTCTGGATAGTATAAGAAGTCCCTGAATTGGATGGATCCAAGTTAGGAAGCCAAATAGCAGTAAAAAATTCTGCCCAGCATCCTATTTTGGTCCAGTCTTTCACTAAAATATGCTTAAGTTTTGAGTGCTTCTGTAAGAAGAACTTAATTTTCCAAACTATTTAGGGGAGAAAAAGGAAGGAAGACATACTGAGACAGGTACTGCCCAGGGCAAACAAATGACAATTTCAGTTGTATTATGAATGAAATGTGACTTCTCCCTTCATTCTGATTTTTTTGCATGTTCCAGAGGGTGGCACTATGGCACGTTAGATAATTGTCTTGTGAACCATAAATGCATTCCTAAATCACAGCCCTGAAGCAACCTGAGCTACTAAATCTCAGGGCCGCCTGTCATAGGATTTACAGTTCTGGGTTTTTTTTTAAAGAGAGAGAGAATTGAACCTATAGTTAAATAAAAAAACAAATAAAAATGAGAGACAGCTGTTGCTGATAACACTCTATTTATCTCTGGGACACAAATTCGCTTTGCTGTAGTAAATATGCCAGGAACAGCATTCTGTTTGCTGGAAAGATTTGGACAGCTCTCTCTCACTGGGGACCTACAGCTATGAATCTTGAAATAATGGTGTAAAGCTGTCACAGATTTCATGCAGTTCCAGGGATGCATCTGCAGCAAAAATACACATGTTGAGCATAGGAAAAATTCACCAAGGACTAAATGGAACTGGGCTGGATCCTTATAGCACTGAGAGGGGATAAAAACCATCCTTAATCCCAGTAGCTAAAGACCAAAGAAGAGCAAATTGGATGGATTAGGTCTACAATCAGGGATACAAACTGGAGTGTTGGCATATGAAGTTCCTACTTATGGGCTAATTCTGAATCAGATTCTTCTGGAGTTCATATACAGCTTCTCCCGTGATCCTCATAGTCAGCCTTCTGTGTAGCTATCGACTTCTTTTTCCCCCATTAAAATAGGCTACTGTGCTTTCAGTAAAATCATGCAACTTGTATGTCCTTGAAATTGGCTTATTTATGCATCTGGATGCACAGTGGCTTCAGGAAAGGCACTTGAAATAGCTTGTTTATACTGTAAAGGTTTCAGGAGGCTCCAAAGGCTGGAACAAGACATCTTGAGAGAGCAACATTATAGGAAAGTAGTTCCCATGCGTTGAGGAGAACAAAAACACTCATCTATCATTGAATTAAGCCTCTTCAGATAAGCATCAACAAACATTCATATGGCCCCATCAAGTGCCAGTTTTAAAAGATGGATAAACATTTCAAAGACAATAGCAGAAGCAGCTCCATGCTAATTCACTTAGGATTTCTGTTCTCATTCCCTTTTCTCCTCCCCAGATCATCTGTAAGGATCCTTCTGAGCAAAGGAAATAAGAAACCTTTAAAACTTGGAGATGTTCACACTTGGCTCTCTTAAACTTGAATGCCTTTCAGGGTAAACCAGGAATGGGGGGACCAGCAGCTGTCCAGATGAATTACAATACCCAGCATTCCCCATGCTACATTTCAACTGTATCAGGAAATCCACAGATTTTCCATCTCTTGATTCACCTGGCTTTTTTTAAGGAATGGTCAATAAAATTCTGCTCCAGCTGCCTTTAAATTTCTATCACAGACCTTTTATGTCTATGAGAATCAGGACTAAATCACTTCTGAGCTCTAGCTAATATAAGGAGCTCTTGAATGAAGACAACTGAAAGAGATCAGAAATAAAATAAGGACATCTACTCAGCCTTGCTTGTTTCATTTTTCCTTTTTATGGCTAATCTAGAATCCATACATAGTGTTGCATAACCTAACTTCAAGGGGTCTGTGTGTTCTGAAAACCTTCTTTCTCATGATTAGTAAGGTAATAAAGACCATAAAAAGAAGATGGAACAGGCAACAGAAACTATTTTTTGACTTTCTCCTCTTAGCTGCTCATGAAGACTAATCTAATCACCTACCTTGAACTCAGTTCACCTACTAAAGCAGCAGCATAAAACTGATCACCATGCTCATTTTGTTTCAGTTTGTCTGACTTCATTGAAGCAGCAGCATTTTTTAAGAGACTCAGTTGGAATATATGCTGCTGAATCATTCAAAAGAAAATATAGAGGAAGATTCGGAGATGCTTGAGAAATGGCACTTATTTGAAGAGCAAGAAGTCCTATTTAAAATCATATATTTTACTCATGATCTTCTTTTTTCTTCTAAATTCCTATTAGAAGACTGGCCCTACTATTAGGTATAGAGAAAGCAAACCCAGAAAATATTTACCTAGATCAGTGGTGTCCAATCTTTGCAGCCTTAAGATCTGTGGATTTCAACTCACAAAATTCTCCAGCTTCTGGAAATTGAAGTCCTCAAGTTTTAAAGAGGCCAAGGTTGGATACCTCTGATCTAGATGAACAAATATTCTTAGTTTCACACATTCTCCCATGCCCCCATTGCCCCAGTACACCAAACAGCTTTTGAAATCCTCTAACCATCTAAGCCAAGTCCACATTATATTTTACCAAAATGTGGGCATCTGAACCAGTCATTGGACAGCTTCCTATGTTTCTAAATCTCCCTCTGTTAAGGAGCAAAAACAGTAACCTAATGGTGGGGAGAGATGTGCTAAGGCAGCATAGCCATGCCCCACATCTGATCACTAATGCAGAAGTGGCTAAAAGATTGCACTCTGTTGACCACCAAATGCAATAAAAAGCAAGGGGTTGCTTCTCTTGGTCCCATCATTCAAAACCTCCATTTCCCCTGGATTATGCTGATGGGGAAAGATCATGAAGCAAGGGTCACAATGTCACTTCCTTGCATATTGTCAAGATGGGAGGAAAAAGAGGTAGATGGAGGAGGTAGATGGAGGATGAGGTGTTTGCTGGCAGTGGGGAAAGGCACCTCATGCCTCCCCACTGGAAAGAAAGATTGCTTCCTTCCTTTGAAAAGCATGGCTGTATCAGCGGGCCTGCCTCTCTTTCTCCTTGTTCATAAAGTATTGAGCAGCTGAAATGCCAATTTAATTCTGCACCATGGCATGCTTCCATTCACGCTTCTGACTTAATCCTTTTCATCTAGCTTGCTCGTAACTTCTTGATCTTCAAATCAATTCTGTAAATAGCGGCTGAATATTTCATTCTTTCCTTTGCCTGATTGCCTGCATTCTGATGGTGAAATTCACCACTTTCTATAGGGCTTGTACAAAAACTGCTTGGCTAAGACCTCCCAGACTCATTTAATGATGCAAGGGAGCCCCAAAGTAGATCCCAGTTAATTCCCAATCTGCCAGGCATTTCTGGGGACGCATTGCTACTTGGCTGGCCAATAATATCCCACATTTATTTATTTTTGTTTATTTAATATTTATTTGCCTAACACGTCAATCCATTTCCAAAGACTTCAGACCGAATTGTCTGTTTTTTGCTGCGGTACAAAAAAGTTGGAAGCCCAGCCTTGGTTCCTGAGACTTCCACAGTGCACTGGCAGTTTTCTTTGCAAGATTTTTGGAAGTTATTTTTTACTAGGGCCAAAAGACTGGCCCAAAGTAATCCAGTTGGCAAGTTTAGAATGTATGGTGTTCCGTTTTCTAACCTAGTGTCTTTAACTACTCTACTAAACTGTCTCTCCCAACCAAAATTACTCTTCCTATTTGAAAAACTGAAGGTTACTTGACAGAGACAGAATTGTTCTTGCGGGTGTGCTTATGCCTACAAACATTAGCAAATACCCCTATGAATGCATAGGACTTATTTTCAAATGAATAAATGTGCATTCATGCTGCCTCTATATTAACAGGGCAGTCTAATCCTGAGGAATGCCCCCAGCAGCTCACATTTATCAGATGAGGAAGAATATTTTAAACCTGTCTCTCTGTCTCTCTCTGTTTCTTCAGTCTTTCAGTTTGGTAAATCACCCAGGCAAGCTGTTCCACTGGTTAATTGTTCTAATAACTGTCAGGAATTCTTTTTTCTTAACTCTTGAGTTGCTCCTCTCCTTGATAAGTTTCCATCCACTATTTCTTGTCCTGCCTTCAGGGGCTTTGGAGAATAATTTGACCCCCTCTTCGTTGTGGTAGCCCCTTAGATATTGGAACATTGCTATCATGTCATCCCTACTCCTTCTTTTCACTACACTAGACATATTCAATTCCTGCAACCATTCTTTGTTTACAGGCGATGAGAAGAATAAAAGATATTCCAGATGGTAAGACAAATCAGGATCCTGGGAATACACTGATTGCGAGATATTTCCAATACCCATGTGTTTTCCTAATTCTGGAAGACTACAATATCCTGGGAAGATTAGTGATATCACTAGTATGAACGGGGGATAGGATTTTCCCTGGGAAGAAACAAATTCTTTTTCTGGTGGTGTAGTACAGTTTTAGATTTATTTATTAGCAGAGGCTGATAAAGCTTTGTTCAAAATTGTGTTCAAACTTTGTTCTGTCCTAAAACACACCAGAACCCTGTGCCTCTTTGTCTTGGTAATTTAGTTATCAAGATTTGGAGATGCAGGTTTTATGTCTGTTTCTAACAAATGTTTAGGGTTGTATGTTAATGCTCCCAGCAGCGCTTAAAGATTGCCTTCAGCTATCATCTTAACATTTTCCATTGCCCCAGAAGGATATTCTGCTAGAAACATGGTTCTCTCTCTTACTGTATCTAGTCTTCTGACATTGCACAAGCTGCCAGGTAAGAAAAATAAGCAAGAGACTCTTTCCCCAATGTTGAGTTCCATCTAAATACAGTTAGCAAGGAGAAATTGTTTATCAGGGCTGAAAAAGACTGTGCAGATTTTAACTCAACAATCTTTTGTGCAGAAGCCCTTGAATGTCCTGGTCATTCCTGCAAAGTACTGAATCAGAATCATAATTGAGAAAAACAACTGCCAAACAATGTTCTTTGGAATTAATCTTATGGAGAAAAGTTACAGCAGGGTACT
This sequence comes from Laticauda colubrina, assembly GCA_015471245.1. Taxonomy (NCBI): domain Eukaryota; kingdom Metazoa; phylum Chordata; class Lepidosauria; order Squamata; family Elapidae; genus Laticauda; species Laticauda colubrina. The sequence goes on along the minus strand of BLBF01000059.1, from coordinate 13,739,046 downwards.
TTGGAACTATGTGGAAATTTTCATAACACAGAAAGTGGAATAAAAAAACTCCCTATTGTTTTTCCCATCTTCTTAAAGAGCAACTTAATGGTCATTTTAGCTCTGATCAGCTACAATAGGCTTTTAAGGAATCCTACAAGGCTTGTAAGCAATACCTTGATCATTAACTTTTTCATTCATTCCTTCATGATATTTTTATCCTCCTTTTGACCCAGGAGATTTAGGGACTGCTTTCCCTCAGAAGAAATAGTTTGGAGGACAATGGTGGCAAGCAATGACTGGAGTTAAAATCTAAAGCCCATGTCACACTGCACCAACGGATGGAAAGAGGATGTAAAATGGAGAGAAACACTTGCCATCCGTTGGTTAACGTGATGCATTCGTTCTGTACTCACTGCGTCCGTTTTTCTTCCTCTCTATCCGTCCAGCATCCGTCGACTGAGGTTCCATCTGCTCAAAAAGTTTTGAGCTGCTCAAAACTTTTTGAGCGGAAAATGTATCCAACGCGTCCGTTCTGCATCCGCAACGCATACAGGGAACATCCATTCTGCATCCGTCGTCATCCATTATGCATCCGCTCTGTCCGCTAGGCATCCGCTGCGCATCCGCGCAACTCAAATCCGCTCCAGCAGAAAGCGGACACAGGGAGGAAGCGAAACGGAGGCGGAACGGACGCGCAGCGTTAGTAGCACAGACGGAGAAAGGATTAAAGCGGATGCAGCTCGCAAAGAAAGCATTTAAAACGGAAAAAACATTCGCAGAGGGGACCTATCTCGGATATTAAGGATGCCTAGAGGATGCAAAAGAACACATAGTGGAAAACCTATATTGCCTATAAAAAAGGAGAGCAACTCACCTGGATCTTACTTTCAGACCAGCAGCCCAGCTGTGCAGACCTCTGCAGCCTTCATCTGCCTCTTGCTCTTCCACAGCATCCAGTCATGTCCACCATGGATCGTAACACAGTCCTTTTGGCAGCCACCATCCTTCTGCAACAGTGCGAAGCCATCTACAAGCTCTTTCAACTGTTCTACGGGAAGAAAAGGAGGCGGCCAAGAAGCGTCTGGGTCAGAAGATGGATCGGGAGAAGAGCAGAGTATGGACTGTACAACAAGCTGATGGTGGAGCTGAGGAACGAAGACCCTCGTGCATTCCAGAACTTCATGAGGATGCCGCCAGCCATGTTTGACGAAGTTGTGGAGCGACTGACACCCAGGTTGACCAAGCAGAGCACCAACTTCCGGCCCAGCTTGGACCCTGGGCTGAAGGTGGCACTGACTCTGTGCCATCTGGCCTCAGGGACCACCTACAGGAGCATGCAGTACGGCTGGAGGGTGCCACACAACACCATCAGCATTGTGGTCGGAGAAGTGGTGCAGGCCATCATCGAAGAATACCTGGAGGAGCTCCTCCAGTGCCCCTCCACCGAAGAAGGATGGAAGAAAGTTGCAGAGCAGTGGTATCAGAAGTGGAACTTCCCCCACACCGTTGGAACCGTAGATGGGAAGCACGTGGCCTGCAAAGCTCCAGCCAAGTCGGGGTCCACTTATTTCAACTACAAGGGCTTCTTCAGCATCATCCTCCACCATGGTCGATGCTGACTACAAGTTCATGTACATTGATGGTTCAGGCAACGGGTCAGCTTCAGATGCCCAGATATACAATGCCAGTCACCTCAAGGAGGGGCTGGAACGCAACCTCATCATGGGCTTCCCAGATCCAGACCCCCCCTGCCCAACGACACGCAAGATGTGCCCTACTTCATCATGGGGGATGATGCCTTCTCCCTCAGAACCTACCTCATGAAGCCCTACACCTCCAGATGCCTCACCTGTGAAGAGAGAATCTTCAACTACAGGCTGTCCAGGGCAAGGCGGGTGGTGGAGAACACCTTTGGCATCCTGGCCAACAGGTTCCAGGTACTTCTCACCACCATACAGCATCGCCCACAGACCGTGAGGAGGATCGTGGAAGCTTGCTGCATCCTGCACAATCTCATGCGCACCCGCTACCCAGTGTTGCAGAACAGGCTCGTGGACCTCCAACAAGGCAATGGGGACATGGAACCTGGTGAATGGAGGCAAGGGCGAAACCTGATAGACACTGAGGATGTGCAAGGCCACAACAGAGCCTCACGTGAAGGGAAGAAGCAGCGCAACCTCCTGAGACACTGGTGCAACTCCCCAGGTGGAGCAGTGGAATGGCAAGACAGGATGATAGATGATTAATGGATGCTTCCTTCAGCCTGTCTCATCACACTGATGAGATTGGGCCATGTATGTTGGGTGGGCCTACAATGAACAGGGCATTTAATAAAGAGTTGTGTTTATGTTCAAATGTGTGGATCAATGCTTACATTGTTATTGATAATGAAGGGCCATAGGTGTGGCACTGAGGGTTGACCATACAGTCCCACTATGCTTGCACTGGAGGTTTATCTATCCCACAGCTATTACCCATCCCAAAAGTATCCCTGCCCATCCCACTGCTATCTTAACCCATCCCAAAGGTATCCCTGCCCATCCCACAGCTATTACCCATCCCAAAGGTATCTCTGCCCATCCCACTGCTATCTTAACCCATCCCACAAGCATGCAAAGGCTTAAACCATTTCTAAAAGTTTCCACCAAGACTTTATTTACTAAAATAAATGAAGCAAGTGTGTGAAGCAAAGATAATCTTTATTAATAACAAGCTGTAAAAGAAAAATGACCCAAGTCAAGTGTCCAAATAAAGTCTACAGGTAGCCACCCAGTCTGTGGCACTCCTCTTGGTCACTCGGAGGTGTGCCCAGTCTCAGGGGTGAAGGGTCCAGGTGCTGTTGAGGTGGCTGCCGCTGGAGTGCTGGTCTGAAGTGCCACTGGGGTGCCTGGCCCCAAGAGGACAACAGGGGACGGTGTGTTGAGGAAGCTCTCAGACAGCTGGCTCAGCCCTGTGATATTGAGAGCTCCTTCCTCCATGACATGGGGTGTCAGCCCCAGTACCGATGACAGATGTACTGAGGATGGGCTGGGCTGTGGGTTGGAGGAAGGAGCAGTGTAGTGGGGCTGTCTGGTCTGCAGCTGTGTGAGGACTGGCATCGGTGGCATCGGTGGTGTGGGTGGCATCGGTGGCATCGGTGGCATCAGTGGCGTGGGTGGCATCAGTGGAACCGGTGGCAACGGTGGCGTCCGATGAACCTGTGCCTGGACTGGGAAGGGCTTCTACCTGTGCTGCTGGACCTCCTGGTAACCGTATCCCTGGTAGGTGAGGGCCTGTGGAAAGCCTTGGAATGGGAGTGACATCACCTGGGGTGGAGGAGCAGACCTGGACTGGGTGGGAGCAGGTTCATCTGGATCTGGAGGGTTGTGAAGCAGATCGGTGATCCTGTCCTTCACCACCTGGTACTGGGGTTCCGCCATGTCCATGAGGGTCTGGTTCACATAGGTGAGGAAGGGCTTGTGGTTGGAGGATGAGGAGTCGGTGTGTACCAGCTGAGAGAAGATCTACGTTGCTCCTGATGGTGTCTCTTATCTCCAGCAGGACAGTGTGGCTCTGCCCCTCCTATCTGGCTCTCTGCCTTTCTGTGGAGGTGGAGCTGGGGGTGGATGCGGGTTGGACTGTGGTGGAAGTGCCGTCTCCTTTCTCCCACTGCACCAGGGGGTCCTCCACACGCTCCGCCACAGTTAGTACAGCTGTCAGGGGGGTCTCCGTCGTGGCACGCTCCACAGACACCTGCCTGGAGACAGGAGCTGACTCTTGGCCGGAAGAGGACTGGCTCTCAGCAGGCTGCCTGAGAGAGAGGGTTGTGAGAGGGGCTGCTCCTCGGTGGTGGATCTCACCCTCCAGGAAGCTGCACTTGGCCATGACGTAGTTCTCTCTGTCCGTCAGCTTGACCACGGCCTAGCCAGATTTCTTGAGGTGCAGCTTCCCGTACCAGGTGTGCATGTGCTTCCACCAGCTGAGGAGCACCTCCGAAGTGTAGCCCAGGCTCTCCGCCTTCTCTCTCCAAGCAGCCTGCTTCCTTTTGGTGTCCCTATAGAGCCTGTGTCCCTTCCGCCATAGATACTCATTCTCTTTCAGCCACTCCAGCACCTCATCCTTGTGTTCCTCCTCGATGTTGTATTGCCTCCTCTCCCGTTCTCGCATCTGCCTCTCCCTCCCTTTGGCAGGACCACATGGGCCCTCATCAGAGGGGCTTCCAGGTTGTAGGGGCTGCTCCTCCACACCAGCAGCAGCAGCAGCAGCAGGACCAGCAGAACCAGGATCAGCAGCAGCAGAGTAAGCACCAGCAGCGCCAGCAGCACCAGCAGGACCAGGAGCACGAGCAGGACCAGCAGGACCAGGAGCACCAGCAGGACCAGGAGCACCAGCAGGACCAGCAGGACAAGGAGCAGCTTCAGCAGAGTAAGCACCAGCAGAAGCACCACCGCCAGAAGCAGCTTCAGCAGAGTAAGCACCAGCAGAAGCACCACCGCCAGAAGCAGCATCAGCAGAGTAAGCACCAGCAGAAGCACCACCGCCAGAAGCAGCTTCAGCAGAGTAAGCACCAGCCGAAGCACCACCGCCAGAAGCATCATCATCAGCTCCTCCAGAAGCAGAAGCAGCAGAAGCCCCAGCCCCAGAAGAGTGAGCCCGTGCTGCAGAAGCCCCAGCAGAAGCAGAGTGAGGGCCAGGGGGTGGGAGGGTGGCCCTGTCCCTCTTGCTAGGGCTGGCAGCAGATGGCTGAGGCTTTCTCTTCTTCCCCATGGTTGTGGGGTTGCTGGCTGGCAGGCAGGCTGGCAGGCAGGCAGGCTGGCAGGCAGGCAGGCTGGCAGGCAGGCAGGCAGGCAGGCAGGCAGGCAGGCAGGCTGGCAGGCAGGCAGGCAGGCAGGCGATGTGTCTGGAAGCAGGTCTTTCCTCTGAATGTTGACCTGCCTGGGAGCTGCTTCCCTTTATATCCGCGGGGCTGATGCAATGCATCCTCCCCGCATGCGCAGTGAACGCAAGGCATCCGCTAGGCATCCGCTAGGCATCTGCCAGGCTTCCGCTCCGCATCTGCTTCATCCGCTAGGCTTCCGCTCTGCATCCACTGTATCTGTTCCGTTTCCACTTTGCTGCGCTCCCACGGAAGCCTTGCGGATGTGCCATCTGCTCTCATCCGCTTCCATCTGCTAGACTTCCGTGGAGCATCCACTTTCCATCCGCCCTGCGTCCTCCCCCCGTCCGTTCCTTTCTGTGTTGTCCGCTCTGGTTATGCAAATTTTTGCCCCTTTTGAGAGCGGACAACAATGGATGGAACATTTTTCTCGTCCGCTGTGTCCTTTTTACAAACGTTTTGCATCCGTCGGCCAGTGTGACAGGGCCTTAAAAGTAGTTTTTTTTCCCCAGAACATTTTTTTAAAAAAATCACAGTGAAATGCCTTTCTCTCATTCTCCTTGTTGTCCATTTCTTTCTCCTCAGCAGCTGGTTCTCAGGAAAAGAAAAACCAGGTCTTAGCAGAGGTCTGAACTGATTGCTTGCAAAGGGCTTTTGAAATTAAGCTGAGGATTGCATGAAATCAGGCTGAGGGCCAGAGGTTGCACACTTCTGGCTTAGGTCATCTTCCACCTGGACTAGCTTACTTGCAGAACAACATTTCATCCGTTTTGGATGGAATACCAGCTGTGACCTTCCAAGGTAGTCCTGCCCTCTACATCATTAACCCTGCTCCATTAACATCCTGTTTGGACTATAGCAATGCCTTAAAAGAGGAGCTGTGAATGGCTAAGAGTCATCTCAAGGAGCATAGCTGTTGCCTGGTGAATAAAGGGAGAATTGGGGGTTTGCCCTCAGGTTGCTTTGATGAGCTTCCTAGGAACATCTGGCTGATCACTGTAGGGAAACAGGGTGGAATAAATCTTTGATCTGATCCTGCAGGGCAGCAGCATCCTTTTTCACAGAGTACAGATAGATTTAAGAATTGGAGTGGGACAAATAGCTGTGCCTTGGTCTCTCTGCATTCACAGGGAAAACATTATGGAATTTGGGAGGAAAGACATTCTTAACTTCTTCCATATAGGTTCTGCATGTACAGGTGTGGATTTTGTGAAAAGTTGTGAGAAGTTTCAGAAGAGGGCTAGGAAGTGAACAAGTGAGAGTGAGAAGTAAAAAGGAAGAATAAAAAGGAGGAGGAGACAATTCATATGCTCATCTGGTAGCAGATCTGGATTAATAATATTGGAAAAAGCTGTCCTAGTAATGCAGAGCAAGGAACTGAAGTCTACACATCCAAGGAAAACTGTGATTTCTGTAAAACAGTCATCAGAGGGAGCACTTTTGTATGTTTTTAAAAGCATCATGCTTTTTAAAAACTAATCAGTTAAATTGTTCAAAGCCACAGGAACAGATTTCTTCCTGCAGTTATAATACTCTGAGTATCTTCAAATTGCTTCTTTCATTCGAACATAGCAGCTTCACATTTTGAGTGTTCCATTCTAACAGACCTTGGTGTAACTTTCCTTATACCAACATCCATGTTTCATGGGAACATTACTTGCCACCTTTTGCCTTCGTGTATGTATTGTTTTATGAGTGTGTTCTGATGTGTATATTTATGTGAATATGGAGGCAGATGATCTAAATCATAGTTTTCCCAAAACAAGCTTCTGCAAGAGATCCAGTTATCATTCAGTATACATCAAAACACAGAGTTTCTAATAATCCATCCCATGAAATATCAATATGTGTATTCCTCATCAGTTCCAGGTACAAGCTAGCATTTTTTTTTTGTTCACTGATTGGGATGGAAATCAATCCTTTCCTTTGCTTTTTTATGTAGACTGATCAAAATGCAACACTGAAGCATTGTTAAGCATACTTGCCTTTTTAAATTCTCCCCACCACCAGCCTCACAAAAGCTGCTGCTTCCAGCCACTGTGACCTGAAAAGAGACAGACGAAACAATCGGATGGAGAGAAAGAAAAAGGAATCTTTCTTCATTGCAAATTCCAACCCCCCCCCCCCCCCCCCCCCAAAAAAAAGCCCTGCAAAAGCAACATAAATACAACTATGGTGATTTCTACCCAAATCTGCAAAGAATTCTGCTATAGTCCACAGACAAGCCAAAATAGATTGCTGATTGTTTTTCATTTTCATTTTAAAAAAATGAGCTAGATGGAAGGCATGGAAAACCTTGCAAAAACTATCCCACACCCAGAGTGACCCCATATAGTTCTCCCTTCCTTTGAGAAAGACTAATTTGTTAGGGCCAATTTCGGGATGGAGGGACCCTACTCCATCCAGCTGTGTCAAGAAACTTCTTATCTGGTTTTTCTATCCACCCAAAGGAACTTTAACTGTTTCCTTGGGGGGCTTGCATACCCCAATGTTTTGTCTAGAATTTATATCCTTGGCTCAGCCTGTTATTAGAAAAAATGCAGACCACACTGGTGGTTGTATCAAACGGTTGTACCGCATTCCATCTGTTTCTCTGCTGTTGTACCCATGGTGCAACTCAAGCTGTGGTAGGACAAAATATACTTCTTGTGGGCTCGCTTCCCAGTTTCCTACCCTCCAAAATTTCTCCCTCTTGACAGTCTCCCTTCATGCAGTATCTGCTTCAGAGTCCCCTTTCTCAGAGTCCCCTTTCTTCCAAATCTGGACAATAGCAACTCAAGCAATTTTACTCTTCTAAAATCATTAGATTTAATTTGATTATGAGACTGTGAAAGAAGAAAAAGAGGAAGGAAAGACAGTTGAACAAAAAAGCATTTAAAGGAAGAACATTCATGCCCACAAAACATGGACATGCTCTCCAGTCACTCTGTAACTAAGTAAGCGCAAGAACGCTTCACTCCTTCCATGAAAATTTGGGAATTTTGTTTCTCCTTTGAAAGAATTCTGAATACAAATTCAATCAAATGAATGAGAACAGAGATTTAAAAACAAAACATGCAGGATACTTTCTCCATCTTGCACCTCTCCAAAATAGGATTTTACTTCTGCAAAGCTAAAACACCATTTAGAACCTTTTATATTACAGTACTTTTCCAACTTCACCTGTGGAATTCCTAACAATCTACCATACTGCTGATCAGAAAAAGGGCTAGAAGTCTAAATGTGTTTTAAAATACCCTCTGTACAATCCCAGCCACAACTGAAGAAAGGCCTTCAGCCCATTAATTATCTAGCTTTCCTACAGTTATGTTTAAATATATTTGCATGTTGGAAAAACTTCAATAAAAAGGTCTTGCTTTTCGGAGATGCTTGAATGAGGTGACAAGTTCTCTTTGTGATTCATAATTGTATGCAGAAAAGGTTGCTATTTTCATAGCTTTACTGGTGAATGGACCCCATTAGGTTTAAGCAAAGTTTATCTGAGCTTGAGCAATTAAAATAGTATTTCTAAGGTTCTACTGTCCCACTAGGCTGGTGTTTACTTTAAATACTTTAACTTTCACCCTTTTTCACAACATTAATGAAAAATTTCTGATCTAATACAGAAACAGTTTATAAACTATTTGGCTCAAATAAACAAATAGAAATCGCAAAAAAGAAAGCCATTGCAAGAAACAGTGTACAATTAATTGCTCTTTTTGTACCCAGATTGCTGTCAAGCTTTCATTAGTTTCCAATGTCTGTCTCGGAGATCAGGCTTTTGCATCTATGAGAAAGCAAGATAGTTGAGATGCTAGACTAGAAACCAGGAAGCCTTTAGGAACTGGCTGGATGACTTCAATTCAATCAAAAGGTTGTGGGACAAAATAGGAGGAGGAAACATTCTGTATTCTGCCTTGAGTTGTACAAAATAAAAATGGGATTAAAATATAACTTAAAATTATTCTTAGCTGAGAATTGCCACCATATTAACATTGGCCATTTAATAATATGCCCAACACTGTGAGTCTTCTGGAAGGGCTTAAGTCTTGGTTGGAGGTTCCTGAAGGAATTGGGCCCAGGATATTAGTTGAGGGCGGTGGGTGAGCTTAGTTAGGTTCCTCACCGCCATCAGATTTTATATTTGGAACTTTGGTTTCACTGCATGCTTGCTCTCTGCTTGATGTCTCTTTCGTTCATTTTTCCTATAAATGCACAAAGAAAGTGTTTCAGATTGAAATATTCCTGCTTAATCATATATTGTATGCCAGCTTGCCACACTCTGACATTTAGGTGCAATGAGTGATATGAAGGCAAAATGGCAAGTGTGAAGGTATGGCAACAGTCACCACTGTTAAACTACCAGTATAGCTCTCTTCACTTGGGCTGCCCAAAATGGCCAAGGCTTTGAGCCTCCAATAGCGAGAATGGCAACTGGAGAAACCAAGGTAATACACTTTTCAAACCATGATAAGAGCAATCTCCATAAATTTAATGGAAATTCTTTCTGAACGTTATGCAATTAAGTGTTTTTTTGGTAGCAAAAACTCAGAAAGAGAAACTATCCCACAGGCAAATAAAAACCAACAGCAAACTCTGTCCTCCTAACCTTTACCAGTGCAAGTTTAGTCCATGAAGGTCAGAGGTACTTACTCCATTTAGATTTAGACTTACAAGAGTTGGAAGGGACCTTGTAAATCATTGAGTCCAACCCCCCCCCAAGCAGAAGACCTCACACCATTTCTGACAAATGGCAGTCCAATATCTTCTTGAAAGCCTCCAGTGATGAAACTCCCACAACTTCTGAAGGCAAGCTGTTCCATTGGTTGATTGTTCTCACTTGCAATTCTCTTATTTTTTCTAGGTTGAATCTCTCCTTGATCAGTTTCCATCCATTATTCCTTGGCCTTTAGGTGCTTTGGAAAATAGCTTGACCCCTTCCTCTCTGTGGCAGCCCCTCAAATACTGGAAGACTGCTATCATGTCTCCCCTGGTCCTTCTCTTCACTAGACTAGCCAGGCCCAGTTACTGTAACAGTTCATCGTATGTTTTAGTCTCCAGTCCCCTAATCATCCTGGTTGCTCTTCTCTGCACTTTTTCCAGAGTCTCAACATCTTTTTTATAACGTGACCAAAATTGGATGCAGTACTCTAAGTGTAGTCTTATTACGGCTTTATAGAGTGGTATTAATATCTCACGTGATCTTGATTGTATCCTTCTATATTCTTCTATATAAATTCCATATTAATGCAATTTAGGACTGTGTTGGCTTTTTGGGCTGCCACTGAACACTGCTGGCTCATATTTAGCTGGTTGTTACCTAAGACTCCAAGATTTTTCTCACAGTTACTGCTGTTAAGCCTGGTTTTATCCAGTCTATATGTGTACTTTTTTGGTTTTTCTTTCCTTAGTGTAGGACGTTACTAGGGGTGGGATTCTATAGGTTCACACCTATTCGGTAGAATCGGTTGTTAACATTCTAAGCAGTTCGGAGAACCGGTTGTTAGAAGAAATTACTGGCCTAATCCTGTGAGGAAGGCAGGAAGGAAACATTCTGGTGTTGCTTACAGAAACTGCCTCTCCGTTAACCCTGATTACATTCTTGGCAGGACTAGACTTCCTGTCTCAGGAACTTCTCTGGAGTTTTCTTCCCCTCCTTTGCTGGTACTTTGCTTGTGTGGAGTGACCATTCCAAGTTACAATGGCACTGAAAAAAGTGACTGATGACCATTTTTCACACTTACAACTGTTGCAGCATCCCCATAGTCACGAGAGGCCAGGCAAGGAGATGCATACCTCGATATGAGTGACATTGAGTTGGCCACACCCAGTCGGTCACATGACCACCAAGCCATGCCCATCAACCAAGCCACGCCCACAGAACTGGTTGTTAAAAAATTTGAACCCCACCCCTGGACGTTACCTTTTTCTACATTGAATTTCATTTTGTTAGATAGGGCCCAGTGTTCAAGTCTGTCAAGATCCATGTGGATCTTGAGCCTATCATCTAGGGTTGTGAAGTGCTGTATGATTACTTAAAATATGAGATCATAGATTTGTGTCTATATGTAATATATATATATTACATCATCATGTATTTGTGTGTATACACATATGCACACATACATATCGTCAAACAAATAACTTTGTAAAATATTTTAAGATTTTCTCATATGAGAATCCATTCAGTTTAAGGGTTCCTTCATCTTTGAAAGTTTTAGGGTAATCTCAGATCAAAGTACTATTTTCTGTTAGACCTGAACCCAAATCCATGGCTTGACAATGCTAAAACAGTTCAATCCTGGCTTATTATGTTCAAATATGATTTGAACTAATGACTCCTTCAAGTCCTGATATGTAAACAGAACTTGAAGATTACTCTGAATTAAAGAAGCTTTATACTATGGTGTGCAAACAAGAGTACACTATATGAAATAAACTTTTCACGTCAGAACATATGTTGTTTACATATGATCCAAGCTTGTCTCTCATTCCCCTCCCAAAACATTTTAGGAGTTTGCAGTTTAACATATTGTGGAAAAAACATTAGTTCTATTTCCAAAGGTTGCATCCCTCATTTTGTCCACAGGGGTTGGGGCACATGAGAATTGATCAAGAACCTATTCTCCAAAACACCTGAAGGCAGGACAAGAAGCAGCGGATGGAAACTAATCAAGGAGAGGACCAACCTAGAACTAAGGAGAAATTTTCTGACATAAAAATTAATCAGTGGGACAACTTGCCTCCAGAAGATAAGGGCGCCCAAACACCAGAGGTTTTTAAAAAGAGATTGGATGACCATTTGTCTGAAATGATATATGGTTTCTTGCTTGAGCAGGGACCTCCAAGTTCTCTTCCAACTCTGATATTCTGCTAATCTATTGTAGCAGAGGTCTCCAAACTTGGCAATTTAAGACTTGTGGACACCAACTCCCAGAATTCCTCAACCAGCCATGCTGGCTGGGGAATTCTGGGAGTTGAAGTCCACACATCTCAAAGTTGCCAAGTTTGGAGATCCCTATATTATAGCAACCACCTGGAGGGCCACAGATTCCACAGAGGGAAGTTTGTTTTACCAGAATTATCTAATGAAGTGAATGGTGATCCACAAACAGCTCCATCACAATAAACACATTTGCCTCTACACGATTCTTTGTTACTTATAAAAAAAATCCATCTTGAAGACATATCCGTGACCAACTTTAATCCAAAATAAGTCAGGAGCCTGGGGAGATTTCTGATTAACCTGCTTTCCCTCTAACCAGCTGGCCTGGAGGCTACGGAATGGCCAATGGTGCAGATATCAAGCTGTCTCTCCCCAAATGCCTAATTAACAGGCAGGTTTGGCTGGAGGAGAACACCATGGGAGGTAAGCGAATCTGGAAACTGGGGCCAGCAGGGGTGACAGAATTCACTCATATATTAGCTTCAGCTCAAAAATCTATCAAACTGACTCAGTTTACATACCGTTCCCTTGTGGGACGCAGACTGCACACATTTGCATATACACAGCCCACACCATTGTGCTGGCATCTCTTAAGAGGAGCCAGAAAAAGTAGAAACTTGTGAAGTATTAGGACGTGCAGAAAATTATGTCAAAACTGGGAATGTAAAATGAGAAATGTACTAACAAAATGTATCGCCATCTAACTAACTCTCTATCTGGCCATCTCTTGAGCTATCATCTATTATTTATCCATCCATCAATCCCTCACCCACCCACCCAGCTAGCTGACTAGCTAGCTATCATCCAAGGGCTAGAAACTACTTTGCACAATTCAGTATTCAAAAGGATTAAGATCTTTTAATTCCATAGGCAGCTTAATCTCTTTTAACAACGGAGGTCTTCCTCTGAAAAACATCTCACAACTGAAGATTCTTCCCACCTTCTTTCCCCAACCAAGAATGAAAATTCAGAGTAGTATTTCAATGAGGGCTTGTATGTCAGTACCATTCAAAATAGTATCTCTTGTTTGAAAAGTCTTTGCATTACATAGCGAAGTTTCAGCATTTTTAACAGCGTATTATATTGCCACATGCAAGAAGGTGTTCAAAGGTAAAGGAACCCCAAAGATCAAAGAATAATCACTTTTTTAAACTAATGTAACTGAAGTTGGGGATTCCCTAAAATAACAACAAATAAAGGCTTGAGTTTGCTCTGCAGAAACAGAATGAAAAGATATTCCTATTCCCATCAAAGTACACAATATTTTGTTGCTTGGGTCACCTTTGATATTAACATTAGGTACTCTCTCAGTATTAACTGAACTTTGCCTCAGTGGAGAGGACATCTGGAACTTAACAAATTCAGGCTAGCTGCAAGAATCAGAATCAGGTGATGAAAATAGTCTTCTACTTAACGGTCTAGACTCTGGCAGGAACCTCCAACCTTGGCAACTTTAAGACTTGTGGACTTCAACTCCCAGAGTTCCTCAGTGAGAAGGCTGGTTAAGGAATTCTGGGAATTGAAGTCCACAAGTCTTAAAGTTGCCAAGGTTGGAGACCCCTGCTGTAGAGCAAGGGTGTCAAACCATGGCAATTTTAAGACTTGTGGACTTCAACCTGCTGGCTGGGGAATTCTGGGAGCTGAAGTCCACAAGTCTTAAAGTTATCAAGGTTCGACACTCCTGTTCTAGAGCAATGTTTTTCAACCTTGGCAACTGTAAGAGGTGTGGACTTCAACTCTCAAAATTCCAGGAGTTGAAGTCCATACCTTTTAAAGTTGCCAAGGTTGAGGAACACTGCTCTAGAGATCTGCTGCTAGTCAGAGTAAACAATATAGGGCTGGATGAGAAAATATGCTTCTTTTCAACTTTATTTTAATTATTCTATTTATTCATTTCATTTTTATGCTGTCCAACTCCCCTGTAAGGTGACTCTGGGCAATTTACAAATATAATTGTACCAAAAAGACTTTGCTGAATCCAAAGAGTATTTTTGCTATATTTCCTGATATAGAAATTGATACAGTTGAAGGATACTCATGATTGTGTGCATGTGAATACTTGGGCTTTTCAATAGTGTGGGTCATGAACATGAGATAAGAGGCAATGGATGGAAATTAATAAAGGAGAGAAGCAAGCTAGAATTAAGGAGAAATTTCTGGATAGTTAGAACAATTAGCATCCAGAAGTTAAGGGTGCTCCATTGCTGAAGACTTTAAAGAGGAGATTGGACAACCATTTGTCTGGAATGGTATAGGGTTTCCTGTTTGAGCATAGGGCTGGACTAGAGGACCTCCAAGGTCCCTTCCAACTCTGTTATTTTTTTTCCATACTCTCTATGTTCTGGGAATAAAATGATATGTGAATTCATTTGAGTAATTGAGAGAATGGAGTTTGTCTGAGAGAATAGAGCATGTATGGGGATGAGGTGAAGGAAAACATGGTAGGATAGTGGCTGGGGTTAACACAGTTGCTCAATGGGAAATTTGTGCTGGGCCCATAAATAATAGAGAATCGCCTAGTCCTATAGAAAGTGGCTTCATACTGTTTGGCTCCAGGCAAAATAAAGGGAATTCAGTGCCCCAAAGGGCGAGAACAGTGGGATTAATAACACATCAATTTTAATGCAGGGTTTTTTTTTCTGCTTCATAAACAGCAAAGTGAATGTTTGAGCATCTCAGCAGGGGGTTAATGAGGACTCTGATTAGTTATTCAGATTTCCTTACCCTGCCTCAATCCATCCTTCTAGAGGGAGAGGAAAAGAGGATGGGTAAGAAAAAATACTGTAAAGATATTCTTCCCACTCTCCTTCTGTTTTCTAAGCCAGCTCTGGCCATAACATGGCAAAACCATTCAGCTTCAAATTTTTATATCTTGTGATGATTCAGGTTTCACGGAGAGAATACAGAAAGCCCAAACTGTGTTCCATCATCTTTCTGTCTTTCTAAGAAAGGGAGATCACAATGAGAAGCACAAGGATGTATGAAGCTGGCTTAGCAGTATCCTAAATCCTGTCTCTTCCGGATGATGGGTTTGCCTCAAACCTGAGTAGATCCTTGACTTTCTTACTGGAAAATTAATTCTCCAATGTGCTTTGATGTAAAACTTTGGGTTACAATGTCCAAAGTTCCTAGATAAGAATTCTAGTTACAGCAACAATATTGTTGAAAAAAGGGTGCCTGATGGGTGCTGAGTGGGGAGAACAGATCAGGAAGGAAGAGTAGCGTAACCAGAATAAGCAGCAACAATGGAAGTTGTATACTTTCAAAGAAAGCAAAGAAGTAAACATAGAATGATAATAAAGAAAATGTTATACAAAAAAGGATGGTTGTGAGGGTCTCTTCCTTTCCTCATTGCTCTCTTTCCATTGCATCTCAGCAGGCTGTTCCACAACCAACAATAGAAGTGGTCTTCACCACACAGACTGTTTTGTTTAGCTCCTAAGGCATTGTCTTGCCAAAAGCAGCTCTTCAAGATTTCAGGCCCCGAGAGCTCCTCCCTTCAATTGTCTCATTTTGAGATGCTGATGATTGAACTTGGGGCCTTCTGCATTCAAAGCACATCCTCAAATCCATCTCCATGTCTTGGCATAGCCATACTCCCATCCTTGTGACTCCCATGATAGTCTCACACCACCATTATTATTAATTCTACCCAGATGTACTACCATATCAACCTGGTTTCATCACCTATAATGACTTATGCCTGAGGGAAATAATTATCTCAATTTCATTTTTTTCCAGGTTCACAACACCAATGCTGTGATTGCAAAACATCCAAGGGAACAGAATATGCAATATAGACAAAAAGTACATCACTTAGTACTGTACATTCTGATGTACTATAGAAATTGTCACATGGCAGTTATCTGTTGCTTTATTTTTGTTGTGCATTTCCATTTTTATAGTTATATTGATGTTCTTCACTGTGTTTGCCATACCTAGTGTTGCTTGAGTTGGACAGCCATATAAATTGAAATAAGTAAAAATATACATGGTTTGGTATAATTTCTTCTGAACTGCCTTGAGTAAGGTGGAAGTTAGCAACATACAAATTATTATTATACACACTACAATGTGAAATCATAGTTGCCAGTACTTTAGCTGGCATTGGCCTTCATATGCACTGAGTTCTTCCCAAGAATTTAGGATGTTGTAATGAATTGGCATGTTGCCTGTTGTAATTGACAGATGGACATTTTGTCAATGTGCAAATTTTCTAAGTGACATCCAAGATTTTTTGGTATGGCACCCAGTTTGCTGCTAACCTCTGAGACTATCACAGCCGTTTTATGCCATAATCTTTCAACTTCATTATTGTCACTGATTATGCAGATAATGTTGCCCCCAGTGGATGCCAAATGATAATTGGAGAAGGTTGCTGCTTTCAGATCCATATTTAAATTGTTTGAAAAGCAAACTGTGACTGAAAGAGACATGTTCAGTGGTACCCAGAATACAAAAATGTTAGCACAGTCTACTGAAGATTATTCTCCCAATACATTTTTGCCATTGATGGAGAAGCATAAGTATATTCTGTAGGAGCAGAATGCTAATTCTAGCCACCTTCCATACCATGAAGTATTAGTAATAATCCTGCATGGATTGGAGACCTTTGTACCTGAGGCTTTGTGAGCTCATGTCTTATTTTAAGGGGTGAAGCCAACTAGGATCATAAGGTTGACAGCTCGTTGTGAGTCATTATGAAAGAGCTACAATTTTCTTTTAAAGGCAAAATCCAAAACATATTAGGCAAGTGGATCACCTAGTCCAACTCCTTGTCCAGTGCAGAAATCATTAGTTGACACATGGCAACCAGTCAAAGTGTGTCCATCACCTCCCAAGGCAATCAGACAATGCCTGACAAGATCTTCATTTGTTGCTAATTCATAGTTGTAGGTAGCCAGAGATAAGGTGGAATAGATCTTACACATATGACAGGATGCTATGCTATGCCTTCACACTATATTCCATCCCCTTGTTCAGAATGTAACTAAAACAAACTATCGCTGGCTATGGGATATAAACATATTCATATCAGACCTAAAGAAAGGGGGGAATATCTTTAATAAACAGACCACCTAAAGCTTAAGGGGATCATAAATGTTTTTCCCCTTCCATCACTTCTGAATCACCAAGTGAATTTTACATCCAAAGAACTTTTTTTCAAGCTTTCCCCTTCAATGTAATTGAGGAGTCCTTTATTCCTCCATAACATTTGCTTGAAGGAATGTTAGAGCTGAATTATAGCTGGGACCATTATTTCACAGTAACTGTCTGGGAAATGTTAATGCCTAGGTCCTGCAGAGTGCTGTATTACATCTTTTATGGTGGACGTAACATTTTTATGAACTTTTTCTCAGATAACATCACCATTTACTATGGAGAAGAGCACCTACCTTGGGTTCGTTAACTTGGACGTAAACTTCATGAATGCCTTGGGGTATCTTGAGAGAGACATCCCCGAAATATTAATATCATCACTTTATTTCTATGGCCCTTTTCTTGTAAACACATTCAGAGTGGCCCACTCCATCATTATAAAAAGTTTGCTCAATAAAATGATTTGTTAACCATACAGGGCTACAAAATTGAAATAACTGGATATTTATTAACACAGTATATATTAATACCAAGCAATTCATGGACAATTTATAATATGTCCAACAATGGGGGGGGGGGGAGGATCCAAGCAACCACAAAAATAATGCATGTTTTCAAAACCAGAAAAAAAATCTCAGCATTCTCTGAACTTTGATGGTTTTCTTCACCAGAAATGGAAATGGATTATGGCAGCCAAGGGCAAAATATTTGAAGACCCAGAACGCCTTTTCTTCCCCAACAGGTAAAAATCCTAACATCGATTTTTATGCGAGAACTGTTATTTTCACAGCTTCATTGCTACAGAAACCTTTATAGCAAGAAATGCAAAGGACTAAGTGGAACCGGAAACTCTTAAGGTATTTTGAAAACAATTAGCAACTTCAAGGTAAGTTTGGGCCTTTTCCAGAGAAGTTTGGATGATCAGTTGAAGTGCTTTTAAATCCATTCTTCTATCCTAATGTTTCCCACCCTGGTTCCAGAGAACTGTATTTTATTCAGGTTTTTAAAAAAATATATAAGAAAATGCGCTTTTAGTAGTTTATATTTTTTTAGTATAAGAATGATTTATCCTGTGGTAAGATGGGTGGCCAATAAATTAGCTAGCTAGCTAGACAGACAGACAGACAGGCAGAAAGACAGATGATTTCAGATCTCTTCCCTGATTGTTTAAATGTATTTGGCTTTCTCATGTCTGGAATAATTTTTTTATTCCATTTTATTCAAGAGCCACGGTGGTGCAATGGTTAGAATTCAGTACTGCAGGCTAATTTTGCTGACTGCCAACAGTTTGATTCTTACCAGCTTACTGATTCAGCCTGACTCAGCCTTCCATCCTTCCAAGGTTGATAAAATGAGGGCCCGGATTGTTGGGAGCAATATGCTGACTCCGCAAACTGCTTAGAGAGGGCTGTGAAGCACTGTGAATGGTATGTAAGTCGAAGTGCTATTTCTATTTTCTTCCCTTTTTAAAAAGAAAGATGGATTTTATCTCTTCATGCTTGTCTCACCTCTAGCTTCCATTAAGCGTCATAAGTATTTCATTATGGGAAACCTGGTCTCCTTATTTACACCTGTATTTGAGGGTTCCAGCATTTCATTATTCTTATAGACAGAATGCTTTAACCCTCTGACATCGCGAATAAAATCTGGATATCTTGCGTGAATTTCAATACTTAGGCTGACAAATGTCAGCACAAACACACCCAGGGAGGCAGAAATGACCTGATAAGACCTTCTAGATCAGTGGTTCCCAACCTTTTTTGTACCAGGGACCAGTTTCAAACAGAAACACTTTTTCAAAGACCTGCAAAATCAATTCTTTCCCAATAGTAAAGGGCTTCTTAGCTTTAGCTAATATAAAATATATATTCTAATCACGATTATTCATTCTTTGAGGCCTGGTACAAAATGATCCACAGACCAGTACCGGTCCGGGACCTGGTAGTTGGGGACCCCTGCTCTAGATGACCAGAAGCACTTTCAGAGAATGCACAGCAATATCAGACAATTGTTGGATGACTCTTCAGGTTGGGGGCCTGTCAGCTAAGAGATAGCAGAAAAGCTAGGGAGACTAATGGTAGAAACATTGCACACCACTTTATTGCAAAGTGTATTTCAATGGTAGTGTCAAAATACAAGTCAGCAAAGATACGTTTAGGATCTACAAAAGCAGAAAAAAAGAGAGTTTCCAGTTTGTATCATTTGGAGTTTCTTAGGTTGAAACAGAGAAGAAGAATATAAATAGAAATACAAGAAAAAAAACACTTCCTGCATGGACATTCTTTTCATTAATTTGAAAAGAATTGCATAATGCTTTCCAATCAACTTCAGCCTATATGCAAGTTTGGATATGTTCCGTCCGGAAAAACGCGAGGTAGACCGGGTTCCAACAACAAAGTCTTCATTTCAGAACAGTTGCAAAACGGAACATTGGCTCAAGCCGCGACAGCCCTTTTATACTTTTCTGTCTGCCGGCTTGTAGCCAATGACATTCATTTGATTTTGCCGCCTTTGTGCGGCTTCGGGGATTGGTTCCTTTTGAACCTATCCCCATTAGTTTTTAGTGACCAATCAGAATGGGTTATTTGGATTCTACTATTTTTATACAGAACAGGATATTACTATTATTTATTGTTCGTTAAACCTTTATGGCAACCTATCTTATATAAGCGACTCTGGATGGCTCACTCCAGGTGAAAAACAATCCAATAAAATCAACAGAACTGAGGAAGATACTTGGATGAGAAGTGAAACATCACCAGGGGAAAAAAGCAACTCCACTTGTCTTTTGAAAAATCACCTTTGGGACAACCATGACCTGGATGACTGAGAATCTACATAGACAATACAATAAAATTAAGTTCAAAATGCCAATAAACAAGCATGTAAAAACATCAGTAATAGTTTTAAGGAAAAAAAAATCATCCTGACCAGTGGTAAAATCTATTACATCAGCTCAACACAGCCACTGAAAAAGTTCTTCACTGTTGCCAAATCCTCTAGGCATAGTGGCAGAGGCATATCTTCAGAACTTTCTTAAGAAGTTCTGAAGGGAAGAAGTTCCCAGGATGGCTGCCATAAAAAGTAGAAAAGAGAGAACCTTCTGGGACAGGGATGGGAAACAATGGTCTCTTTATGAGTTCTGGGAGTTGAAGTCACCAAGTATTAAAGTTGCCAAGATTGGACATCCCTGATCTAAAATATAAATTGTGCATTTGCACCCACCTTCATAAATTTCCCTGCAGAAGCAAATGATTTTGCACCTGTTCCTAAGCAACATGGGACTGGTTCTCCTCCCTCCTGGTATAAACAAACTGTTTCCTAGACTCCCTCTTTGATACTAAAGAGACGTCATAAAAAGAGAGATTCTTTTCTTTGGGACCACTGCCATATGCTTCATCTCAGTCTTAAACTACATGTTAATTGTTCTGAATTAAGAACTCCAGCTGGAGATAGCAAACAAGCAATTTACAGATCTTAAGATAGCACCCAACCTATCCAAATGGATGTTAAAAAGTTTCCCCTTCTTGGTTGGGTTGAATTCAAATAATATTGACTGGGTTTTTATTTTATTTTTTAATTTTTAAAAATAAAGCCTGGCTTCTCAAAACTGGATTTACCCCTAAATATATCTTTAAAAAATATCAACAGAGAAGGAGAGAGAGGTTTCCACCTGAAGGACATCTCAGATTACCAGCCAAACTGCCCTTGTGGATATATTCCATCTTTTCCTTCATTAACAGCCACTTTGCTTTCAACTAAAATAAACAAACAAAAAGACCAATGGAGGGAAAACAGAAGATTATTTTTTCAAAGCCTGTTTCAGAACTTTGCAGAGAGATATAGAGTAGTTGATGACTCTGGAGATAATATAACTTTTCAGATGACTATTCAATCTGATTTGGCAGGAATATTCTTATCATAGGGTTAGATTAGATCATGGGTGTCCAACCGTGGCAAATTTAAGAGTTGTGGACTTCAACTCCCAGAATTCCCCAGCCAGCCATGATAGATAGTCGGATGACAGACAGATAAATTTTATATGCCACCCATCTCACTAGGAAGTCACGCTGGGCAGGTGTCTAGATAGATAGATTGATCTGATTTGATTAGAGCTACCCATTATGCCCACTTAGGCTCTGGAAACCATATATTTGCTTCCAAATTTTCTATCAATCTTTTTTGAAGAAAAGTCTGTCAAGCTCTGGGGAAATCAGTAAACTCGGGCAGTTCAAATGAGTATAAAAATTTATTGCAAGATTAAGTTCTCTACAAGAATCTGACCTACTAACAGTGAAGGGAAATTAGTGGGAGTTAAGAATAGAAAGGAATTCAGGGTGGTCTGGACTTAGAACTCTTGTGGGCCCACAGGGACTCTTGACTGATTATGTGTTTGATCCCTCCCTCAGGCTTATCTCCTACATCATCTTTGCTAACACTGGCTGTGGAACTCCTCTGGGTTCAAGCAAATAGCAATATATCTATTGCTACTTGCAGATGTAAGACGACTTTTTAGAAGCCAATGATAGCTAGTCTAAAATTCAAGAGCAAGTGTTCTGCAAAAGCAGCCTGCTCCCCCTGCCCTCTACTCTTTGACCCAAATGAATCCTCCTTGGTGGAAAATGACAAGGGCTTGATTTTAATGAAGACCTCTGTAATCAGATATTTTATCAAATACCACTCAATTATTCAAATAATCCCTGCCACTAAAATGTGGGCACTGTTTAGAAAAAATGGATCTCTTATTAAGCTGTAGTCATTTCTTCACCTCAGTCAGCATTCCTGAATTCCACATCTGATTACAAAATTTGCATTCAATTTAATTTTTCCATCTGGGGCAAATGAATAATATGGGTCCCCATCTCAATCTTAATTACATTTATTAAATTAAGGAATGTGAGAAATTTAAATGCTAGTAGCACTGCAGACAAATACACAGCTAATTTCAACCAGCCTCAAGTTTTTTCCCGATGACTCTTGTTCTAATTTCTTCCCCATCTTTCCAGAAACTATGCATTTTTTTTAAAAAAAAAGTGCAATTGAAAAACCAAACAAAAAAAACTTCATAAATGATGGAACAATAGATGATATTTTGACACTTTCAGGGCTGCTTGCATGAGAATGATATAAAAGTAATAAATTTATAGACTCCAGCTAGTGGCTTAATTTCAGTGGCTAGAATTTCCATTTTTATATGTGGAGTTTCTGGAGTGCAGAAACCCTGATAATGCCACACAGTTCAACTTTATTTCTCTTCCATACAACAACAACACAAACATAGACCTCAAGCTGTCAGCTACTGGAAATAAAATGAGGTAGTATCATATTACTTTTACACATGGAAAATGTGCTGCTCTTCAGAGGTCACAAGCTCCTTTTGAGTAAACTTCAGTCTTGGATCTGAATTTGGCTGGAGTGACCATCACTCCAAAGAGGTTGTCAGAATGGGACAACTCACCACAACCAACTTGCCATGGCCAATTTGCCTTGGCCAACTCAATATGGTGGGACAGCTCAACATGGCCAAATTGCCCTGGGACAACTCGCTGTGGGACAATTCAACAATTCAATGTAATTATTTAAAATTAATTAAAAAATATTTTAATTTTCACCTTTAATTTTGTCACTCCTTTGGCATTCTTTCTTTAATGACTCTATTCCACTATTTTTTCAATATTAGTGTAACTCTTGTTCTGTGGTGAATTGTCCTGTGGCGAGTTGCCTGTTGCAAGTTAGCCATGGTGAGTTGGCCATATTGAGTTTTCATAGACTCATCATTTCCTTAGTATAGCTCTAAGGGGTGAAATCACAACCACTCTCCTTCTTCAGCCCAATCACCATTGCAAATTTGAGATTCTTCTTCCTGAAACCAAGCAATCTTTCACCACTCTGCCCTCTTCTTGGTGTCTGTCCTCCAGTGTATAAAATGGTGGCACTGGGATCTGATATATCAAATACAGTAATGTCATCGGGGTTCTGCTCCCTTTCACTCACCTACCTGTCTCCATAAGACCACCCAGTAGGGAAGTGGGACAACTTGCCACAGCCAACTTGCTGTGAGGCAACTCATTGCAGGACAATTTAACAATTCTAATTATTTAAAATAAATAAAAAAAATTATTTTTTGCCATTCAAATTTCATTCTGTCCCCTCCTTTTGCATTCTTTCTTTAATGATTCTATTCCAGCATTTCTTTTATATCAATATAACTTTTATCCCACAGCCAGTTGTCCTGTGGCTAGATTGCCATGATGAATTGTCATAGACACCTCCCAGTAGTTTTAGATTCTGAGAAATGTTGGAAACACATTTGCTCTGGTTCAGGGGTGGGATTCAAATTTTTTAACAAGCAGTTCTGTGGGCATGGCTTAGGTGGTGGATGTGGCTTGGTGGTCATGTGACTGGGTGGACGTGGCTTGGTGGTCATGTTATTGGCTGGGCATAGCCAACTCAATATCACTCACATCGAGGCACACATCTCCTCGTCTGGCCTCTCATGACCGTGGGGATGCTGCTACAACAGTCGTAAGTGTGAAAAATGGTCATAAGTCACTTTTTTCAGTGCCACTGTAACTTTGAATGGTCACTCCACACAAACAAAGTACTAGCAAAGGAGGGGAAGAAAACTCCAGAGAAGTTCCTGAGACAGGAAATCTAGTCCTGCCGAGAATGTAATAAGGATTAACAGAGGGGCAGTTTCTGTAAGCAACACCAGAATGTTTCCTTCCTGCCTTCCTTACAGGATTAGGCCAGTAATTTCTTCTAACAACCAGTACTCCGAACTGCTTAGAATGTTAACAACCGATTCTACCGAATAGGTGGGAATTGGTAGAATCCCACCCCTGCTCTGGTTGCATCCAAACTATTCCAGCCAGCTGTTCAAACAAAAAACAGAAGGCTAATTCCATAAAACTTACTGGGATGAAGTTATGAAGTAATTTAGGCTTCTAAAGAATCTGTTCATCATCCTCTTTTAAACCTCACACTTTCTAACCAGGGAAAGAACATCTGAAATCTTTTATCCTTCAAGAAACATTCTGCTAGCAAGAGCTGCCCACTAAAATTGTAGCTTTGATGAGACCTCAATGTGCAATTAGCTTCCATAATGAAACTAAGTCTGAGTTCTACTTAATATTAAGTTACACTGAACTGACCAAATGAAGGCAACTTAAATTACATCACTTCCCGGCTATTTTGAAATTTGGGGAACATTTGTTAGAGTGACAGCCTCTTAGAAAGACTAGATTAGTAGAGATGAAACCTGAGCATCGAAGATTGTGCCAAAGTAATTTTCTGTAGGCTCAAAGCTGTAACCACTGGAAGCTGCACACCCTTTTGAGGGTGGAAATACATGCAAATGATAAAGGAAACTCTAAAAGTGGCTGAACATAATGTAACAAAACAAAAGTTGGAAAATCCAAGTTTCTTTTTCCACCAGGAGCAAGTAGGAACAGTCGGTCATAATTTCACCTGAAGGTCTGATCCCTTTGCCTGATTGTCATACCTCCTGGGTCTCCTGTGACCTTTCCAAACATTTTAAGTGAGGCCCCCAACCATGAAGTGTAATAGGCCCAGAACTATACCATGAAAAATGCACATTTAGGTTGGAGGTTTTTTTTAATCTCCCATCCAGTCAATAAAACCCATTCAGTTAAGTGGGTTACTTTATGGATGGGCAGCACTTTGAGCATCACAACGGTACCTGGGAAAGGAGATGATGAGCATAGCCCATTCATGTTTTCATCGGAGCAAAACCAGAGCAGAAAGCTAGAAATGCTGAAGACTGATTTCTTAGGTACACCTAAGCAGTTGGGGCCACATGGTTCGCATGGTTAGGGGGCTTGACTGGAGGTTGGCAAGCCCATGTTAGAGACCTGAGTGCTGCCATGGGTCAGGGATGAGCTCCCTCACTCCAGCTCCTGCGGGGACATGAAAGGAGCCTCCAACTTGGCATCTCCCAGGCAACGGTGACATCACCGGCTAATCTTTTTAACCCAGAAATGCCTTGGTGCTTCTGACACGAGTGCTATGCTTCCAAACAAAAATCTTCCATAAACTCAGTAGAGGTAGTCCTCAACTTACAACTGACTTACAGGTAGTCCTTGAATTACACTCATTGAGTGTCCGTTATTACAATAGCAATTTTAAAAAATCACTCATGAGATTTTTAACATTTACAACCATTGCAGTATCCCCATGGTCACGTGATCAAAATTCAGATGCTTGGCAATTGGCATGTACTTATGACAGTTGCCATGTCCCAGGATCACGTGAGCCCCTGGCAAAGCAAAGTCAATGGGGAAGTCAGATTCACTTAAGAACCGTGTTACTTACTGCAGTGTTATAGTTAACAGTGTTTCAGTTACAACTGCAGTGATTCACTTAACAGTGTTTCAGTTACAACTGCAGTGATTCACTTAAGTGGCAAGAAAGGTTGTAAAATGGGGCAAAACTCTTAACTGTCTCACTTAGCAACAGAAATTTGGGGCCCAATTGTAGTTGTAAGTTGAGGACTACCTGCAAGTCCCTTTCCTCACCCCCTCCCCTTTTTCAAGGCACATGGGATTAGATTTACTACCAGAGAAGAGCACAAATGAGCTTAAGAGGAAAGGAAGTGGACACGGCTTGCATTCAGATTGCATTCTCCACCAACAGTAAATCGCCTCTACGAGGTTGTGGATTCTGGCAAAAAAGAATGAAACCTGTCAGGTCATAATTACCTGCATCAAGACTGGAGGAGATTGTCATTATAACTTCAATCCTCCAGTCATTCCGATTTACATGTATAAATAATCCTACTCACTGACATTCACCCTAGAGGCTAATAATAGATTTTCTGTGAGAGCAGACACAGGAAACATAAAATAAGAATGAGGTGCAAAGCAAGTGGCGATATAGAGATGGTGAAAGGGGCCTTTGGAGTAGCTCGGAGGGAGGGGGTGGAATACACAAATGGACCCCCAGCTAAAGCGACAGATGGACAAGTCAGTCCATCTGGGTTTGTTCTGCATGGATTCCTTAGTCCATATTCCTCTTCCATTTCCAAATTAGCCTTCAGAGTTAAGAAAGCAAAAAGTTCAAATTTATCGGAAATGCAACTTTCGCCAATATAAGCATTTTGGATGTTCCACACTGCCTTACCTAATTTGTACATTTTCACTTGGAATATGGAGATTTTTGCACAAAGAGTTTGCCTCTACCAGGTTTAGATATGTGTGGTACCTGACAACTAAGCAATTCATATATTGTCAAGATATGCACACTGAGTTGACTCAGCTAAAAATCCAGACCACACAAAATAACCCTAAAGGCACCCCAAATCCTGTCTTTCTTGTTCTACTTAGCTGTCCTAGAGGAATCAAGAAAGAGAAGTCTATAAATAGGTAAGGAGACCTAAAGATGCTTAAGGAAAACAGAACATTTTTCTCTCGCCCTACTTATGTCCTCTGTCTTTTCGATAACAAATCAGAACTAGATTTGGAGAATATTTCTTTCACATTGGTAGTCCTTGACTTACAATAGTTCATTTGTTCAAAGTTACAACAGCATGAAAATAGTGACAAAACCTTTTTCACACATACAATTGTTACAGCATCCCTGTAGTTAGTTATGTGATCAAAATTCAAGTGCTTGGCAATCGACTCATATTTATGATGGTTGCAGTGTCCTGGGATCATATGATGCCCTTTTGTGACCTTCTGACAAGTAAAGTCAATGGGGAAGCCAGATTCACTTAACAACTACAGCAAAATTCACTTATCTCATTAAGAAACAGACATTTTGGGCTCAATTGTGGTCATAAGTTGAGGACTCCTGTATTGTCTCTGATGATGGAAAATAGTTCAAGAAGGGTTTTATAAATGCTGATGGTGTAACAATCTAATGGAAGCATAATTCAAGCATGGTTCTGGACTAATTGCTTGCAGTTTCAACTCATGGGTCTTTGGGAGCTTTTGGGGGGTAATTTATGGGTTGCAGGTCAGCGCTGATTTTGTTCAAATGGTATTAACTGCAATCTGGTCTCCCCTTCACATTAGAGATTTATGACATCTCAGAATGAGAGCACCTTCTTGCAAAGTTTAAAAGTAATTATGGGTTTTTAAAAAAAGAAGTAGTACTTATAATGGTAATTTGTGACAGTCGTAAAGCAGACCTTTTATGTAAGCAGACCCAGTTTTATGCCCTTTATTGTGCTGACCATTAAGCAAGTGCAGTGGTCATTAAGCAAACCCATTCTTTACTATAGGGCATTTCTTTTTCCAGAAAATGGAAATAAATGCTGGACAAATGTCATAGATACAATGTCATATGACCATGAGGCATTGCACATGTGGCTTGGTTGCTGAGCGCTCAAAATGCAGTCATGTGATTTTAGAACTAGTTTCTAAGTACATTTAGAAGAGGAACTTTGAACAGTTGCTAAGTGTCCGGTCATAAGTCAAGGACGACCTGCCTTCTATTTATATGACTACCAGACATCTGGATAAAACCTTTTTTGAGGAGCCCTTGGCCTCATCTATGGCTGCCTTCCCTGGGCAGTCAGTACAGCTGCAATTTGGAGCATCTTCTTGATCCTAAAGCCTGCTCTTTCCTGGTCCAGTTGATGGTAATGGGCTTTTGGTCTTCATTCTTGTACAAGAAAGACTATGAACAGCTCTCTGCTTAAACAGGGCATAAGTTGAGACACAAGATCTCTCTGGATCTGGTGCTTCCCAACTCACTATTGGTAGCTGCCTTTTTCCCACTGAATAGCTGGATGTTGGGATCTGAGATGATCTTTTGAAGGTCCAAGTATACTCACGAGTCACGAATCCTGGGGGAATTCTATATGAAAGAAGATATTGGACTCATCTTTCAAATTATTTCTTCTTTCCCCTGCAAGCAGGGGTTACACATTAAAAACAGACTTACGTGCAAATGACCCTTTTCCAGTGCTCTGAGAGGATTATTATTTTCATTTTTTTAGAAAAAGAAAATCATGATGTTTTGTGGTCAAATTTGGAAGCCTTCAATGCTCAAACTTGAAAAACCTATTAAAAAGCCCTATTAATACTTTTAAGTGCAAGAAAAGGAGCAGATTGCACCTGCTGAGTGAGACTCGATCTTCACAAGATTTCTTTGTGCTTTGTTTTGGATTAACAGTTATTGTGCCCAAGGATAAATCATCATGTTTTAGCAATGAAGTCCCTAGTGAGCCTGTTTAAAAATTAATTAGCAGTATGCAACAACATATTTGCAATGAATAGTAATTTTTTCCAAGATTCCCTTTGCCCAATCACTAGCCGCCCCCCCCCCCGCTCTCTACATAGCTTTGCTATTATTTTTGGGGTTTGCTAAGTGGATTCTAAGTGAAAAGTGTCCTGGTTGATTTGCATGTTAATGATTGACAGCAAAGCATCAGAATTTCTCCAGCTTGGAAAAAAGACACAGAATGTCCATCGGCTAGAAGGCTGCATCAAAGGACTGAGAGCCACATTCAAAAAATGGATTGGGTCAGGACTTTATGGATATAGGAAAGAGTTAAGAAATAAAAATTATTTTGACACTTAAAATCCCACAGAACTAAGATAAAAAATTTAAAAAAGGGGGGAGGGGGCGCACATTTTAGTCCTTTTCTCTTTAGTCTGCCAGTTCTCTCCTGAAATCTCTCCTTGTGATTTAATAGATGAAAAATGCTCGGAGAAGCTGCAGAGTGCTGGAGAGATGCTTGTACAATGGAAAATATTTGCACGAGCCCATTAGTTGCCTTGCAGTTGAGAAATATAAGAACAGCTCTCTTCACCCATAGTTAGCCAACTATGGAATCTGGGAAGACACATTAAGTCAGGGTTTCCCAACCTTGGAAATTTCCAAGCATATGGGATTCAACTCCTAGAATCCCACTGAGAGTTGCAGAGAATTCTGGGAGTTGAAGTCCATTCATCTTTAATTTTATAAGATTGGCAAACTTTAAGCATTAAGTGCCATAGGTTGGGAAATCTGACACAGCTACTTCCTTGCAGAGATGTGCAAATTTTTCAACTGACCAACCTTAAAACAGACCTTTTAGATTTAGAACATTTACTATAAGGTTGGAACAGGCCTTTTGAACCTGTAATCTTGAAAGGTTTTGAATTCAAAACTCTTTGCACATTTCACTCTACCAAGAAGAGCAACTTTTCTTTGCTGCCCCTTCCCTGTAAATGCCTCCCCCAGCAAGTGAGTTACATATCTTTCCAGTTGCAATTTTAAAAATTCATCCTTGCCTTTGAAGATTTATTACAGTGGTGGCTGCCTTAATTTATGGCTGCCTGATTACATGGTAAATTTATAATGAATATTTATACTGCACTTTTATTGTGGGTTTTAAAATCAATTAAAAACCGGTAGCCCAGTAGCAATAGAAAACCAAAGGGGTCTTGTTTCATTCTCCACACCACTTTTCAAAGTCATTCCTTAGCATGCTGGCTACTGCACTGGAGAAAAACAAACAACCACAATCAGCTTACAGACATTCCAGTAGTGCCCAAATCCATCAACATGCTGAGTATTAGCAAACAGGGATGAGGAAGTGAAAGGAAAAACATTCCCTACTCCTAGCATTCATGGAGATAAAATGGATGGAGAATTCTTGGCAACATCTGGAAAGCATCGGTTTTATGATATATTTCATATCACAGGCTGGTACTTTGAACTGAAAGCTGGTAGCCATGCTTTTTTGTCTCTGTCTGCAGCCCACCTTTTCAATCTAAGGTAAAAGGTAAAGGCTTCCCCTGTCCAGTCCTGTTTGACTCCAAGGTGTAGTGGTGCTCAACTCCATTTCTTGGCCAAGGGAGCCAGCGTTGTCCAAAGACATTTTCCATGGTCATGTGGCCAGCATGACTATATGCCAAAGGAGCATGGAACACTGTTACCTTCCCACCAAAGTGGTACCTATTATCTACAGATAGTCCTTGACTTACAACAGTTCACTTAGTGACTGTTCAAAGTTACAATGGTACTGAAAAAATGTGACTTATGACCATTTTTCACAGTTGTGACCATTGCAGCATCCCCATGGTCACGAGATCAAAATCCAGATGATTGGCAACTGGTTCATACTTATGACCATTGCAGCTTCCTGGGTCATGGGATCCCCTTTTGCAACCTTACTACAAGCAAAGTCAACAGGGAAGCCAGGTTCATTTTATAGCTATGTTACTATCTTATCAACTGCAGTGATTCACCTAACAAATGGGGCAAGAAAAGCTGTAAAATGGGGCAAAACTCACATAACAAATATCCCACTTAACAACAGATATTTTGGGCTCAATTGTGGTCATAAATTGAGGACTACCTGTACTTACATTTGCATGCTTTTGAACTGCTAAGTGGTCAGAAGCTGGGCCACAGAACGGGACCTCACCCCGTTGTGTGGCTGTTGGGTATCAAACTGTCAAGTGTTCCAATTTTGGGCTCAATTGTGTTTGAAAGTCAAGGACTACCTGTATCTCCCAAAGGTCAATTGCTTTATACTGAGAGTTACATTGGTTCAGTTATTCTAATTATTGTTGTCTTCCATTGAGGACCTGTATACGGCACGAGCCAGAAAGAGGGCTGTGAAAGTATCTGCACACCCTTCTCATCCTGGACATAAACCATTGCAACTTCTTCCCTCAAGATGACGCCATAGTATAGGGCATTGCATGCCAAAACAACCAGACACAAGGACCGGTTTTTCCTCTGTGCCATCACTCTGCTAAACGACTAATTCCCACAGTCCTGTCAAACCTAGTAGGGCTGTATTACTATTGTTCTTCTCATCTTTCCTATTACCTATATCCTTATCTTCTTATGACTATAACTTTGTTGCTTGTATCTTACAATTTACATTAATGGTTTTATTTAGTATCCTGGTATGATTTATATTGATTGCTTATTTAGTATCCTATGACTATCACTTATGATTATGATGAATGTATTTTTATGATGATGAAGATGATTTATCACTTTTTGCTTCTATGTACACTGGAGACAAATTCTTTGCGTGTCTAAACACATTTGGCCAATAAAGAATATTCTATTCTGTCCTGTCCTGTCCTATTCTATTCTTGACTGATGCCTTTCTAGGGATTCAAAATGTATTTTTTAATCCTATCTCAAAATGTTAAGAATTGGTGTGTGATGCATACTGTAGGGTCATGAGCCGTGGACCTTCTAACCAGAAAGTCCATAAGCACTGAACAACTTGTGATATTGGGCTGTGTTCTGAAACTGGAGCTCAGGTTTCATTTAGTTATCTTCAGATGCATTTATTTAAGCCCATGGATTAATCTCCTCTTCTTTTTAAACCATCTGTTTTAGCAAGCATGCCTGCATCATCTGAAACTAAAGGGGAAAAAACTCCCACTATACATCTGGCTTTCAAACTAATTTTTTTACAGATACTGCAGATTTAATAGATGAATTAATTGCTTGATATTCAATATACTGTTGGATAATTTTAATAGGAGGAAATCACTTAACATTTCATTTTAAACTATGTAAAGAAGTAAGCTATTAATGCTGGACTTCCAGATATAGTAGAACTACAGCCGTCAGAATTCCTATCACATGAAATCCCATCTTGAGCAGTAACCATGGGTGTCGTAGTCCCACACCAAAATAGGGAACCCTGGTATATAAAAATTTAGCCTGATTTATCCGTGTTTCTCAAATAAGGGCATGACTGAAAACATTTTTTTAATCCAACCCTATAATACTCTTTGTTTGTATGGGTGTTTAAGTGTTTGTGTGAGTGTGTATTGTGTTTGTGTAAGCATTGGTATGTTTATGGTTCACAATTTAGATGGAAAGAACCTAAAGCAAGTCATTGTAACAATCAGTTCTAGAGCTCGCGGTGATGAAGTGCTGAAACATCTGGAACTAGAAAAGCAGAAGAATCTCCCCAGAACATTCAATTCTGAAGGACTTATGGAAGACCTCATTATTGCAAGCAGGGAAAAACCTTGGGCATCTGAAATATACACATAGTAATTGTTTGACATAAAAAGATTCATTTCCCAGCAAAGACACATAAAAAATGAAGAACTGTTGATCTAAAGGTCACTGGATACAAACACAGACAAATAAAGGGATGAGCACAAAATCTCAGAAGACTACAGAGGAATTTCCAGTACCAAGAGAATGAGGAATGGATCCCCCACCCTGAAATGGGGTGGGAAGAGCAAAACAGCTGGTCTCACCAGTGCTCATTTTTCCCATAACAGAATTGGAAGGGACCTTGGAGTTCTTCTGGTCCAACCCCCTGCTGTTTTGGTTTGGATGTGTGGACGGCTGAGGTCTCGGAGAATGAGGACTCAGATGAGGGGTCTGTGGGTGATGCAGGGATGAGGCCAGGACCATCAGGGAGTGGAGTGCTGCCTTCGGAGCTTGTGGAGGCTAGCAGCAGTGATACAGAGGATCCCAAGGAGCCTGGAGCCAGTGCGCGCAGGGCTGCTCGAAGGAAAGAGCAGCTGCAGCAGCACGGGCGACTCGGGAGTAAGGCTGCAAGGTGATGGCCCCTCCCTTAAAGGATAAAAGTCAGCCCTCAGAAGTGGGATACTTTGCAGGAAGTGAAGAAGTTCTTGCACTTCAATTCTTGTGGAAGAGACTATCCTGGTTTGTGTTTGGAGACTTTTGGTTTTTATTATTTCCTTGCAATTTAATCGAGTATTCTTGGCAGCCTTGCACAACCTAGCCAAGGGTTGTTCTTATCTGGCACAATTAGTTTTTAATAGCGTTTTACTGTGAATTTTGTTCATTCACAGAGAAGCATTAAAACGGTTTTGCTTTTATTTCTGTTTAGTGTTTAGTGTTTGTTTGTCTTCAACGAGGCTTGGGTCAGAACACCTGCTCAAGCATTTCAGACAAATGGTTGTCCAAGCTCTTTTTAAGAACCTCCAGCGATGAAATATCCACAATTCCTGAAGGCAAGCTGTTGTCATTGTCAGGAAATGTCTCCTTTGTTCTAGGATGGTTTGGTTGCATAATACAGATAGGTTTCGACTTATAACAGTTCATTTAGTGACTGTTCAAAGTTACAATGGCACTGAAAAAAGTGGCTCATGACCAGGAGTGGGATTCAAATTTTTAAACAACCGGTTCTGTGGGCGAGGCTTGGTGGGTGCAGCTTGGTGGTCATGTGACTGGCTAGGCGTGGCCAACTCAATATCACTCACATTGAGGCACGCATCTCCTCGCCTGGCCTCTCATGACTGTGGGGATGCTGCAACAGTTGTAAGTGTGAAAAACGGTCATAACTCATTTTTTTCAGTGCCATTGTAACTTTGAATGGTCATTCCACACAAGCAAAGTACCAGCAAAGGAGGGGAAAAAACTCCAGAGAAGTTCCTGAAACAGGAAGTCTAGTCCTGCCAAGAATGTCATAAGGGTTAACGGAGATGTTTTATTCAGAAAACACACGAGGTAGACCAGGTTCCAACAACAAATACTTTATTCTTTAACTAGTCAGTAAATAGGAACACTTGGCTGAAGCCGAGGCCAGCCTTTTATACAGGCTGGCTTGCCTGCTTGCAGCCAATGGCAGTTGTTTAAATTTGCCGCCTTTTAGCAGCTCTTTGGATTGGTTCCTAGTGAACCAATCCAATGCTTAGTTTATTTGACCAATCAGGTTTGCAGGTTTGGAGTCACCCACCTTACATATAGAACACCCCTCCCCTCTTAGTTCAGTTCTACGTGGTGACGTAGTCTCGCAGGTAGGCGGGGCTTTTCCGGACTCGACTTGACTTGCGCGGTTCATTCTTAGTGAAGTCTTCGACTGGTTCGGATGGGGCTGCTGTGTCGTCCGTTCTTCTCCCTGGAACCGTCTGGAAGGGTGAGTCAGCCATTTTACCGCCGCTTGAGTTTCTTAGGCTGGCGGTTTTGCCGCTCCCTCCCGTTTCCTCTGGGCAGGTCGAGCTGTCCTGGCTGGCCCCTTCCGATGGGCTCTTCACGCAAGTCTCTCCAAACAGTGAGTCTTTTATTTGCTCTTTTTGATTATATGTTTCATTGGTTTTGGTTTTAAACAGTTCTATATTTACTTCTCGCCTTTCCCCCCCCACCTTGGTTTGCAATTCATCGGTTTTGTCGGTGAATGGTTGTAAGTCTGTGGGTCTCTCTATAATTCGGGATAGAAGCTGGTCTATGTGCCGCTTCCATTCCCTGCCATCCTCTATTATTAATCGGTAGGATTTGGGGCCTGTGATTTGGGTAATCTGTCCTGGTAGCCATACCGGGTCCCCAGTGAAGTTTTTAGCGTATACTAAATCGCCTATTTTGAATTGTCTAAGCCGTGTAGAGGAGTCAGGGGGGGTTTCTGGAGTAAAATTTGGGTGTAACCTATCAAGGTGTGATCTTAACTTCCGCCCCATAAGTAATTCTGCTGGGGACTTGTTGGTTATGGTACTGGGCGTTATGTGCTGGAGTGTGAGCAAACAGTTTACTTTCTGTTGGACATCTCCAGCGTCCATTCGTTCCAAACCTTCTTTAGTAAACCGGACCATTCTCTCAGCCCTGCCGTTCACAGCCGGGTGAGCCGGCGCGGTTAGGGCATGTCTTATACCTAGGGAGGCTAGGTATTGCTCAAATGGTATGCTGGTTAGCTGTGGCCCATTATCTGAGACAAGAACGTCCGGTATGCCATGGGTGGCAAAAAGGTTGTCCAGCTTTTTAATTACAGTTTCTGTTCTCGTTGATGGCATAACTTTTACTTCAAGCCAATTCGAATAGGCATCAACGACAATCAGAAAGGTATGCCCCTTGGTAGGACCCGTGAAATCAATGTGTATTCTTGACCAAGGTCCCCGAGGGGTTTCCCAGTCCTTAACAGGTGCTTTTGGTGGGGATGGTCTAATTGCCTAGCATTTGTTGCATGAGCTTACCCAATACTCTATGTCCTTATCAATACCCGGCCACCAAACATAACTTCTAGCAAGGCTTTTCATCTTAACCATTCCCAGGTGTCCTTCATGTAACAATCTAAGTACCCTGGGTTGTAATTTGGCAGGGATTACCACCCGATCGCCCCACAACAAACACCCCTTTTGGATTGAAAGTTCAGTCTGTCTGGACCGGAAAGGTTTAAAGTTTTCAGTTTTTTGATTCTCCGGCCAGCCTTTACCTACCCAGCTAAGAACGCGGGCAGTCAATGAGTCTTTTGCGGTGGCTCTGGCGACATCATAAGCTGATATGGGTAGATCGGGGCAAGTCTCAATTTGTAGCGTTGTCATCGCTGGTGCCGGGTCTTCATCGGTTGCTGGTAAGGGTGCTCTGCTCAAAGCGTCCGCATGGGAAAT
>BLBF01000059.1:13689594-13703491 GCA_015471245.1 Laticauda colubrina | reverse complement strand
TCTGGGTCCACTGGGAGTTGTTGATAGGCTTGTGCCAAGTCGAGTTTAGCAAAAACTTTGCCCTTTCCCAGGGAATGAAGCAAATGCTGGACTACTGGCACCGGGTATGCGCTTGGTTGTAATGCGTGGTTCAGGGTAGCCTTGTAGTCACCACAGATTCTAATGGACCCATCAGGTTTTATGGGTGTGACAATAGGCGTTTCCCACTTGGCATGGTCCACAGGTTCTAACACCCCTTGGGCTATTAATTTGTCCAGCTGTTCCTCTATTTTTGCCTTTAGTGCAAAAGGAACTCACCTGGCTTTTATTCTTCGTGGGGCTATTTGGGGGTTTAGATTGAAAGAAA
Source organism: Laticauda colubrina (assembly GCA_015471245.1). NCBI lineage: Eukaryota > Metazoa > Chordata > Lepidosauria > Squamata > Elapidae > Laticauda > Laticauda colubrina. The sequence goes on along the minus strand of BLBF01000059.1, from coordinate 13,703,145 downwards.
TGGGATTTCCCCGATACTTGCCAAGTGAGCTGTCAAAAACGTCCTGGAATTCTCGGATGAGGTCATCTTCCCAGCCGGTTGTAGTCACTCGATCGACCCCGGTCATCCCGATGCCCAATGGCGCGAACCATTCGATGCCCAGGAGGCTTGGTCTGTCTTGGTCGACTATGGTCAGTGGTAGCACCTTGACGTGATGTTTGTAGGCGATTCGGAATTGTCCCATGCCTACCACAGGGATTTGGTTTCCCTGATAGTCCTTGAGGGTTAGGTGCTGCTTCTTCAATTCTTTGGGTTTGATACCTGGGACTAGCTGTCTTATTGTGTCCCACGATACCATGGAGAGGAAGGACCCCGAGTCCACTTCCATCTTGCAGTGTTTTCCTTCGATTTTCACGATGACTTTAATTTTCTTCCCACTTTCCGTCTGAGCGCTCTTTATAATGACAGTTTGGTGTGTATTGGCTCGCTTCTCTTGTTGCCACTTTCTCTCAGCTCATTTAGGCTCAGCTCGTGTTGGGTAATTTCTGCGTCTCGTTGGGCTGTAGTATTTTTTGTTCCTGCAGACCTTCTCGATGTGCCCTCGTTTCTTGCAATGCTGGCAGATGGCATTGAGAAATCTGCATTCGGCTCGGGGATGGTTTCCTCCGCAGCCAGCGCATTCCCGCCAATTTCTTCTTTCGCGCTCTTTTCTGTTCATGAGCAAACGGTGGACCTCGTCATCTTCTTCGCTCGATTCAATTGTTTTGCCTGACTCTTCGTAGTGGGTTGTGGTGGCAGGCTGCTTTCTGTCTTTGGTTGGTGTTTCTTCGCTGTGTGTGTTCATCTTTTTCATGGCTACGGCAGATTTTTTCGCGGCTTCAGCGGCTGTGGCTTCCGCGATGGCTTCGGTAATGGTGATGTTGGGCTTGTTGAGTAATTTACTCTGTGTGGTCGAGTCTCTCAGGCCCAACACCACGCGATCCCTCATTGCTTCATCAATGTTCAAAAATTCACACTCACCCCCTAATTGTCTAAGGATGAAATCGGCGACGGTCTCTCCCTCTCTCTGGTCTCTGCGGTAGAATTCGTGTCGCTTTATTAAGTTTGACACCATCGGAGCGTAGTGTGCTTTGAGGACTCTTTGCAATTCTGTCCACGTTAGTTGTTTAACATCCCGGGGCTTCGCAAGGGCCTTTGCCATCTTGAAAACTGTTGGCCCGCAGTGCGTCAGGAATACAGCTCTCTTGCGTTGCTCTGAAATGTCTTCCATTTCATTGCTCTCCAAATACATTTGGAAGCGATCAGCATAGGAATCCCAATCCTCTTCGTTGGGATTGAAGGGTGCGGGCAGTGCGTTGTTTCCAGACATCTTGGTTGTCATCTGGACTTCTTATCACCGCGTGCAGGTTTTTCCGTTCAGGACGATCCCACCTTCGTTGCCAGTGTTTTATTTAGAAAACACACGAGGTAGACCGGGTTCCAACAACCGGGTTCTTTAACTAGTCAGTAAATAGGAACACTTGGCTGAAGCCGAGGCCAGCCTTTTATACAGGCTGGCTTGCCTGCTTGCAGCCAATGGCAGTTGTTTAAATTTGCCGCCTTTTAGCAGCTCTTTGGATTGGTTCCTAGTGAACCAATCCAATGCTTAGTTTATTTGACCAATCAGGTTTGCAGGTTTGGAGTCACCCACTTTACATATAGAACAGGAGAGGCAGTTTATATAAGCTACACCAGAATGTTTTCTTCCTGCCTTCTTTACGGGATTAGGCCAGTGATTTCTTCTAACAACTGGTTCTCCGAACTGCTTAGAATAATAACAACCGGTTCAAGTGAATAGGCGTGAACTGGTAGAATCCCACCCCTGCTCATGTCTGTTTTTCACAGTTAAGTCCTTTGCTGCATTCCCATGATCATGTGAATCAAAATTCAGATGCTTGATACCTGGTTTATATTTATTGACTGTTGCTGTGTCCCAAGTTCATGTGATCATCTTTTGTGACCCTCTCACAGGCAAAATCAATGGGGAAGCCAGGTTAATTTAACAACCGGATTACTAATTTATCACCTGCAGTGATTCACTTAACAAAAGTTGCAAGAAAAGTTGTAAAATGGGGCAAACCTCACTTAACAAATGTCTCACTTAACAATATAAATTTTGCGGTCAACTGTGGCCGGAAGTTGAGGACTACATGTAGAACAGTTATAATATTAAACCAGAATTGGAAGGGTTCATGCCAGAGTCTAATTCTCCAGCTGAACATGGAACCATTTAACTCTCAACCCAATCTATTTTGCAGAGTTTTTGTAAGGAGAAAAGGAGATCTCCAAGTTTGTTGGTTTGAGCAATCATAGTTCAGACTGAGAATACATGTATTATTAATAATAATAATTTATTTTTTAAAAAGCGAGCAACTACTCAAACCAAATTTACTTTGTAAAAATCTTATTTTTTTAAGCATTGCAGAGGTTTCCATTTTACTGGCTGCTTATATAATAGAATTCTCTTACATGGGATTTCAGATGTATAAAAGATGTAAAGTATTCTTCAATTATTCATGCAGCATTTATATAAGAATCTTCTACTGCTGCAAAATTACAAGGGAAAAAAAGAGTGGTGGGAATGAAAAGACCACATTGCCTCATTTTTGACTTTTCCCCTTTTAACTAAACGGGAATATGTTTTCATCTGATGTATAAGATGAAAATGAAGAGAGGACAGATAGACATACAATGACCAATTCAAGCAACCTATGCTTGTTACCCACAATCAAGCTATATTTCCTGGGATATCCAAGGAGTTCTTGGATAAAATTGCAGGATTTTCTATTCAGACAAAGCAAAGCCAACTGTATATCCTATGAGCTATATAGAAAGCAGATATCTGCACCTTGGTTTATACTTCTAATGCTTCTCCATCTCCGACACTGCACAGAATAAATTGTAAAGTTGTTTGCAAAGAAAGAATAAGCCAACCATTTCCAGACCAATTTCTTATCAAATTATGGAATGAAGAACAGCAGAACAGAAAATGAGTTTTGTGTTCTTGTAAAGTGGTGATGAACATACCTTTAAGTCTCTATGTGGATCAAAAGCAGCTTTGGATATGCTCCACACCAAATTTTTCCAAAGCTCATGGATTTCAGTTTCTCTTTGGTTCTAGGTTGCTTCTTTCCTTGATTAGGTTCCATCCATTGTTTCTTGTCTTCCCTTCAGGTGCTTTGGATAATAAGTTGAGCCCCTTTTCTTTGTGCCAACCCCTTAGATATTGGAACACTGCTATCATGTCACCACTAGACGTATTTGCTTATTAAAATGCATAGGTGCCAACTTGCAAACTAATGCACAATTTCAAATATATGTAAGTTGAAGGGAAAAAGAAATAATACTTTTCAGCAAAGAAAACCTCTGATTTGTGTATATTCTCAGCCTCAAAACCAAACTCTTTATATTGATCGCCAATACAAATCAATTTTTCTCCCTCTTGTGACTTTTAAAATGAGCTTGTATTGTGCAAGCCTTCAAACAGGCTATTTCTTTCGAGCAGTTCAATAGAAGAACACAAACGTGCTGTGGTTGCAGGTTGCACTTTTGTTTTAAATAACTGTGCCCCAAACCTTCTTTATTTTAAAGCTTTTTATCTCAAAAGTTTTCTTCTCATGACCAGCAGCTGTTCATTGGAATTATTCCTGGGTTTCTTGAAAATTTATGAAATGTATAGTGTTCTTGGGTGTCTATGGAGAGTCTCAGTCATCGAGATGATGGTTGTCTTTTTTTTTTCTTTGCCTAAAGGCAACTGGACTTTGTTTTTTCTCGAAGAAGTTTCACTTCTCATCCAAGATCCTTCTTCAGTTCATTCCTTAGCTTATTTTATTATTAGTGATGGAAGGATGCTACCACCAAGGTTGATGTTTTCTTTTAGGCCTTTTTTTTTTAACAATCTCAGCCTTTGCATTCTTCTATAGTCCAATTGATCCCCTCCCCATCCCAAAAGACCAGGCAAGGTGTTCTCTCTTATTGGTTTGTTTTATTAAAAGAGGCATATGTTCTTAATGTGCCTCCAGGGACTGGAACAAGGAGGTTGGATAGCCACATGTAATCCACTGACATCCCACATCTGAAACAATGCATGCTTTCAAAACTGTTTAATCTACTGACAGCTTTCTACATTCAGAACTGATCATCCTTTGTGAAATGGGACATATGACCATCCTGGATTCTGAAACACTTGTAGGTAAACATCATCAGATGATTCCACTGGACTTCTAGACTTCTTTAAGAGTAGACCTCCTTTCACTTCCTTGTGAAACTAAGGATATCTTTGATCAGACTGAAAGAGGAATACAGGTAGACCTCAACTTACACCCACAACTGAGCCCAAGTGCTAACTGAGACAGTTGTTATGTGAATTTTGACCCATTTTATGACCTGACTTGCCACAGTTGTTAAGTGAATCATTGCAGTTGTTAAGTTAGTAACATGGTTGTTAAGTGAGTCTGTCTTCCCCATTGACTTTGCTCATCAAAAAGTCACAAGGCCTTTGGGATACTACAACAATCAAAAATAGGAACAGTTGCCAAGCATCTGAATTGTGACCATGAGGATGCTGCAATGGTTGTGTGAAAAATAACCACAAGTCACTTTTTTCAATGCTGTTGTAACTTTGAATGGTCATTAAATGAATGGTTGTAAGTCAAAGACTACCTGTAGCTTCAAGGCAAGAAAATGTGCCATGCCAGGTACCCTGTTAGAATCCTGGCAGCTGCATTTGGTGCATAAGCACCAGTTTTATGGGGATGAATAGGAACCCTGCAACATCACCCTGTGCTTTTGAATGGCTCCAATTTATTCTGTTGCAGCTACATAGGAGTAGTGCCCAGTGATCTTTTCTTCTTATTATTTTGCTTTCACGTGCAGCCCGGCATGGGAACTGCAAGATGCAAAACATAAAAATCCTGATAAACATAAGCACAGCTTGATGCTCACTAATTAATTACCCAGCAATACTATTTATATGCTGTTGGCACTCCCAGAAATGAAGCTTTGACTAAGGGAAGTCCAAATCAATATGAATGCTGCCACTGTCATGTTAATTGTTCTGTCCGGAAAAACGCGAGGTAGACCGGGTTCCAACAACAAGTCTTTATTTCAAGTATAGTTGCAAAACGGAACATTGGCTCAAGCCACGACAGCCCTTTTATACTTTCCTGTCTGCCGGCTTGTAGCCAATGACATTTATTTGATTTTGCTGCCTTTGTGCGGCTTCGGGGATTGATTCCTTTTAAAACTATCCCCATTAGTTTTTAGTGACCAATCAGAATGGGTTATTTGGATTCTACTATTTTTATACAGAACACCCCTCCCCTCTTAGTTCAGTCCTACGTGGTGACGTAGTCGCGCAGGTAGGTGGGGCTTCTCTTGACTCGACTGGACTTGCACGGTTCATTATTGTTGGAGACTTCGACCGGTTCGGATGGGGTTGCTGTGTCTTCTGTCCTTCTCCATGGAACCGTCTGGAAGGGTGAGTCAGCCATTTTACTGCCGCCTGAGTTTCTTAGGCTGGCGGTTTTGCCGCTCCCTCCCGTTTCCTCCGGGGAGGTCGAGCTGGCCTGGCTGGCCCCTTCGGATGGACTCTTCTCGCAACTTTCTTCAAACAGTGAGTCTTTTATTTGCTCTTTTTGATTGTTATTGTTTTCGGAGTTTAATTTAAACGGTTCTTTATTGATTTCTCGCATTTCCCCCCTTCTTTGGTTTGAATTTCGTCGTGTTTTTCTATGTTTGGTTGTGTGTTTGCATTTCGTTCTGTGTTTCGGGAGCGAAGCTGGTCTATGTGCCGCTTCCATTCCCTGCCGTCGTCTACCGTTAGTCGGTAGGATTTGGGGCCTGTTATTTGTGTGATTTGTCCGGGTAGCCATAATGGGTCCCCAGTAAATTTTTTTGCATAAACTAAGTCACCTATTGCAAAGGTCCTGAATCAAGTGGAGGAGTCGGGGGGGTTTTCTGGTGTGAAATTTGGGTGCAATCTGTCTAGATGCGACCTTAGTTTCCTTCCCATCAGTAATTCTGCTGGGGTTTTGTTGGTTGTAGTACTGGGTGTGATATGTTGAAGAGTGAGTAATCGATTTATTTTATTTTGGACATCCCCAGTGTCCATTTTTTCTAAACCCTCCTTGGTAAACCTGACCATTCTCTCTGCCCTACCGTTTGCAGCTGGGTGAGCCGGCGCGGTTAGGGCATGTCTTATACCTAGGGAGGCTAGGTATTGCTTGAATTGGAGACTGGTTAATTGTGGCCTGTTGTTGGACACTAGGACGTCTGGTAGGCCATGGGTTGCAAAGAGTTTGTCAAGTTGTTTTATAATGGTTTCTGTTGTCATAAATGGCATAATTTTTACCTCCAGCCAATTAGAGTATGCATCCACAAGAATCAGAAACGTATGCCCCTTGGTAGGACCCGCAAAATCGATATGGATTCGTGACCAGGGGCCTCTTGGGGTTTCCCAGTCTCTTATGGGTGCTTTTGGCGGGGACGGCCTGATTCTTTGGCATTTATTGCACGAGTTTACCCAGTATTCGATGTCCCTATCTATACCCGGCCACCAAACATAGCTTCTAGCAAGGCTTTTCATTTTAACTATTCCCGGGTGGCCTTCGTGAAGCAAACCCAGTACCTTGGTTTGTAATTTGTTAGGAATAATTACCCAATCACCCCACAATAAACACCCTTTTTGGATTGAGAGTTCAGTTTGTCTGGTCCGGAAAGGTTTAAAGTTCTCAGTTTTTTGGTTTTCCAGCCAGTCTTTACCTACCCAGTTAAGTACGTGGGCAGTCAATGGGTCTTTTGCAGTGGCTCTGGTGACATCATTCGCAGATATGGGTAGATCGGGGCAAGTCTCTATCTGCAATGCTGTCATCGTTGGTGCCGGGTCTTCCTCTGTTGATGGCAATGGGGCTCTGCTCAAAGCGTCTGCATGGGAAATTTGTTTCCCTGGGTGATGTGTCAGAGTATAGGAATAGGCTGCTAGGAACTCTGACCATCTCGTCATTCGTGGGGACAGAATATTCGGTGTGGGCTTGTTTCCCGCCAAAATTCCTAGTAGCGGTTTGTGGTCTGTTACGATTTGAAAAGTTCTTCCATATAGGTACTCGTGGAAGCGTTTCACTCCGGCGACAATTGCTAGAGCTTCTCTGTCCAACTGGCTGTAATTACGCTCGGTTTTGGACAGGGTCTTAGAATAGTATGCGACGGGTGCCTCTCTCCCATCAGGCAATTGGTGGCTCAGGATGGCACCGACTCCGAATGGCGAGGCGTCGCAGGTCACCGTCAATGGCAGTGTGTTGCTAAACTGGATAAGAACGGTGTTTGATGTTAATAAGTCTTTTATTCCTTGGAAAGCTTTTTTTTCTCTAAGCCCCCATGTCCAAATTGTTTTCTTGTCCAGTAATCGATGCAATGGTTCCGCTATTGTGGCTTTTTGGGGTAGGAACACATTATAAAAGTTTATCAGTCCCAAAAATGCCTGCAGCTCAGTTTTATTCTTTGGTTCTGGTGCGTCTTTTATAGCTCTGACTTTTTTTCGGTGGGGTGTATGCCCTCTCCATCCATTAAATATCCTAAAAACTCGACGCGATCAGTCATTAGGCAGCACTTTTCTTTCTTTACTTTAAGGCCAGATTCTCTGAATTTATTTAGGACCTCTTTGAGTCTTTTTTTAAGCTGTGTTGCATCTTTGGCTGAAATTAGGACGTCGTCAAAGTATGGCACGACCCCTCTTATGTCATTTAACAGGCGTTCCATGAAGCTCTGGAAAGCGCCTGGGGCTACGCTTACTCCAAATTGGAGTCTGTTACATTTGAATGCCCCTTTGTGAGTCACTATTGTTTGTTCTTCCGCCGTTAAGGGGTCTACTGGGAGCTGTTGGTACGCCTGTGCCAGGTCTAGTTTGGCAAAAACCTTTCCTCCCCCAAGAGAGTGCAGTAGGTGTTGCACAACTGCCACCGGGTACGCGCTCTGTTGCAAGGCGTGGTTCAGGGTAGCCTTGTAGTCGCCACAGATTCGAACCGACCCGTCTGGCTTAATTGGTGTCACAATTGGTGTTTCCCATTTAGCGTGGTCGACCGGTTCTAAAACCCCTTGATCAATTAATTTATTTAGTTGTTCCTCTATTTTTTCTTTTAAAGCAAAAGGAACCCGTCTGGCCTTTAGCCTTTTAGGGGTTATCTGTGGGTCTCGACTAAACGAAATGGGGGTTCCCCGATACCTGCCTAGGGAGCCATCGAAGACGTCCTGGAATTCTTGGATCAGGTCTTCTTCCCAGTCAGTTGCGGCCACCCGGTCTACTCCGGTCATCCCGATGCCCAGTGGTGCGAACCATTCGATACCCAGGAGGCTTGGTCAATCTCGGTCGACTATCATTAATGGTAGTACTGCGACATGTTGCCTGTAAGCGATTCGAAAATGTCCCAGGCCGATTACAGGAATTCGGTTTCCCTGATAATCTTTGAGGGTTAGTTTTTGTCTCTGGAGTTCCTTAATTTTGATATCTGGAATTAGTTTTTTGAGGGTGTCCCATGACACCATGGATAGGAACGATCCAGAATCAACTTCCATCTCTCAGGGGCTGTCTTTGATTTTTACAACTATTTTTACTTTCTTCCCGCTTTCCATCTGAGCGCTTCTGATAGTGAAAGTTTGGTATGCTTTCTCCCGGTTAGTGGCTTGCCTGTTTCGCTGCCACTTTCTCTCAGAGAGTCTTGGCTCAGGCTTTGCTGGGGAGTCGTTTTGTCTCTTTGGGCTGTAATTCTTTTTGTTTCTGCAGACTTTCTCGATATGCCCCCTTTTCTTGCATGCTCTGCAAATGTCATCGAGGAATCTGCAATCGGCTCGGGGATGGTTTCCCCCGCAGCCAGCACATTCCCGCTGATTTCTATTTTTGCGCCCTTTCTTGTTAGCGTATAGGCGGTGGATTTTGTCGTCTTCCTCCCTGGATTCTGACGTCTCCTCGAGTTCTTCGTAATGAGCGGTTGTGGGAGGTTGTTTTTTTCCTCTGGCCGGACTTTTTTCATCGTTGCTTGCATTCATTTATTTCATCTTACCTGCCGATTTTTTGGTGGCTTCAGCAGCCGAGACTTCTGCAATAGCTTCGGCTACTGATATGTTGGGTTTGTTCAGTAGCTTGCTCTGTATGGTTGAGTCTCTTAACCCCAATATCACTCGATCCCACATCGCTTCATCTAAGTTAAGAAACTCGCACGCTCCCCCTATTTGGCGTAGGGCGGCTACAAAATCAACGATGGTTTCGCCTTCTTTCTGGTCTCTCCGATAAAACTCGTGCCGCTTTATCAGGTTTGACACCACTGGTGCATAGTGGGCCTTTAATGTTCTTTGGAGCTCGGTCCACGTCAGTTGTTTGACATCTCTGGGCTTTGCCAAAGCCTTGGCCATTGTAAAAATCGCGGGCCCACAGTGTGTCAAGAAGACAGCTCTTTTCGTTGGTCTGAGATTTCCTCCATCTCATTGCTCTCTAGGTACATCTGGAAATGGTCTGTGTAAGATTCCCAATCTTCTTCATTGGGGTTGAAGGGTGCGGGCGGTGCATTGTTTCCGGCCATTGCTCTTTGTCTGGCTTGTCTGTCACCGCATGCTCCGTCTCGCGTTTAGGATGATCCCATCCTCGTCGCCAGTGTTCTGTCCGGAAAAACGTGAGGTAGACCGGGTTCCAACAACAAGTCTTTATTTCAAGTATAGTTGCAAAACGGAACATTGGCTCAAGCTGCGACAGCCCTTTTATACTTTCCTGTCTGCCGGCTTGTAGCCAATGACATTTATTTGATTTTGCCGCCTTTGTGCGGCTTCGGGGATTGGATCCTTTTGAACCTATCCCCATTAGTTTTTTTGTAACCAATCAGAATGGGTTATTTGGATTCTACTATTTTTATACAGAACATTAATACCTTGAGTTGTGAAGAGACAAAGACACACATTCAGGTAAGGGGAAAGGCAGGGGTGAGGGTGAGGGAAAAAATAGTTCAGAGGATCACACACACACACACAAACACACACACATATCCAGGCAGAGAGAAGAAAGAAATCTGCATAAAAGGAAAGATTAAGGTAAATTGTACAGCACCTGTAGTTAACTCGTTCTGTCCAGCCAGGGATTTTAAGTTCTATTTACAGCTGAAAATGAAACCACATAAAGGAAGAAATATACTCGAATGGGAACATTATGTCCATGATAAAAGGGGAGGTAACAGATTACAGATTAACAGAGTTGGAAGGGACCTTGTAGGTCATCTAATCCAACCCCCCTGCTCAAGCAGGAAACCCTACACCATTTCTGACAGATGGCAGTCCAGTCTCTTCTTGAAAGCTTCCAGTGATGAAGCTCCCACAACTTCTGTTCTATTGGTTGATTGCTCTCACTGTCAGAACATTTCTCCTTATTTCTAGGTTGAATGTCTCCTTGATCAGCTTCTGTCCATTATTCCTTGTCCTGTCTTGGGTCTTGGGTGCCTTGGAAAATAGCTTGACCTCTTCCTCTCTCTGGCAGCCCCTCAAATATCATGTCTCCCCTGGTCCTTCTCTTCACTAAACTAGCCAGGCCCAGTTCCTGCAACCGTTCTTCAAGTATTTTAGCCTCCAGTCCCCTAATCATCTTGGTTGTTCTTCTTTGCACTCTTCCTAGAGTCTCAACATCTTTTTACTTTTAATAGAACTTGTCCATGTTCAGATGTCCTGCACATTCCAGATGGGTTTAAATCAAGACTTATACACAGCTTCATAGTGCTTTAGAGCCCTCTCTAAGTGGATTACAGCATATAACCCCCAATAAACTCATTTTACTGACCTTGGAAGGAGGGAAGGCTGAATCAATCTTGAGCTGGCCAGGATTGAACTCCTGGCAGTGGGCAGAGTTAGCTTGCAATACTGCATTCTAATTACTGTGTCACCATGGCTAAAGATATGGATAAGTGATCCCATTTTCATCCCACCCTTGTTCTGCTGGTTTATCTCATGTATGTCACTTCCATTTCTGAATTAGTGTGTACCCCCCCCCCCCCCCCCGCCTAGGCTACAAGACCAGTTCCCATTATTTTGGAATACAAGACGTTTTTCTTAAAAACAAAATCTCTATGCATTACGAATTAAAACATACTATTTTTTTTACACATGCTGCTTTCTTCAGTTGTTCAATAGCAAAATTGATTAAAGGACAAAAATCAAGGGTAACCATCTTCCAATCTACTAACGAGATCAAGAGTAGCAAATCAAATTGATCTGTTCATAAATGGAAGCCATATAAAACCCTTTAGCATCTCTGGATGTTACTTCATAGAGTCCTCCTTGTAAGTCCTTACCTTATGACCAGTCACTTAATGACTGTTCTAAGTTATGATGGACCCCACCAGAGCTGCTTATGATCCATTTTCAAAGTTACGATTGCTGTGCTGCCCCTCTCCCTACGGTCACATAACTGCATTATGGGTACTTGGCAACCAGCTCACCTTCATGGCTGTTTGTAATATTCCGCAGTCAAGCAACCATGTTTTATAATGTTTTTTGCAGTTTGCAATATTTACTTCTAGTTCTGGCAAAATAAAATAAAATGCCCATTGGGAAAAATTGATTTGTTTAATGACTACAGTGTTTGCTTAATGACTGTTGCAAAAAAAAAAAAAAATTCCAAAATTCAGATCACACAGTGCCTCAATTTATGACTGCAATGACTTACAACCATAATTCTGGGCTTAATCACAGTTGTAAGTTGAGGACTATCTATAGTCAAGATTAAGAAACATTTCTCTAGACATTCTTCCAGGCACAGAGAAAAATGTCAGGAATTTTCTATTTGTAACATCTCTGGTCTATTTGTGCTCTATCATTAAACTGGTAAGACAAAGCAGGTTTAAATACAACCATGAGGTCTGGTCCTGTGGATGTATTTTTCCCAAGGAAAATAGTGTGTGTCGCAATCTCTTGTGAGCAATTCTTAAAATCAACACTTGCTTATTGCAATTGTTGGAAAGCTTTGTCTTTTTCCTGGAGATCTTAAGCAAACGTCACATCAAGGTTCCCCATGAAAACAGCTGTCAAGAGAGCTAGAAATAATGCAAAAGGAAATTCTCCATTTGCTTTGCAGTCCTCTTCCTCATGTTATAGAACAGGACTTGCCAGTTAAGATGTTTCTGGTCCCAGTTAGCAATCACAGTTATTTTTCATCTTGTTGCTGGTCTATGTGCAAATGAGATGAGAAGGGAGCAAAAGAAAGAAGAAAATTCTCTTGACTGCATATATTTTAAGAGCCTTCTTCTCTTGGTAGCAGCAGTGCTACATTCCAGTTCTTTAAGGCACATTAAATTCTCAAACAAGCTTTAAATCACTGCCTGCACCAGAAAGGAATTTCTTTGGAATGAGATTTGCAGGAGGATCTCTTAGAGTGGTACATAAATACATACCAATAACGCAATTCCTTTTGGGAAAACAGGGAATAGGGGAAAAAAAAGACATAACCCCCCCACCACCAAAATTAAAATCATAAGATAAGAAACAGAGACAGAATTACAATGAATTTATATCAAAACTATTCACTGTACTTCTTTCTACCTTTCTACCTTTATTCTTTGTTCTACTACTGGTGGTCCTCGACTTACAACAGTAGGTTTAGTGACCATTTGAAGTTACAGTGACACTGAAAAAAGTGACCTATTACCATTTTTCACACCATTGCAGCATTCCCTCATGGTCACATGATCAAAATTCAGCCACTTGGCAACTGACTCATATTTATGATGGTTGCAATGTCCTGGGATCACGTGATCCCCTCTTGCGACCTTCTGACAAGCAAAGTCAATGGGGAAGCCAGATTCACTTAACAACCAGGTTACCAACTTAATAACTGTAGTGTTTGACTGAACAAAAGTGAAACAAAATTTAGACAAAATTCACTTAACAAATGTCTCACTTTAGCAGCAGAGATTTGGGGCTCAATTGATATCCTAAGTTGAGGACTATCTGTATATCCATCCCTTCATATATTGTCTTTTGTCTTTATACTTCTAACTTTTCTCTTTTTGAGGATCAACTCCGTCCAAATACAACTTTCTCAATTTCTTCCTTCTCTTAATACCTTTAATCTTCCAGTATTGTATTCATTGGGTTTGCAATCTATTCTCATTTGTTCTTTATATAAGATCAAACTACCTCAAGTTACTTTTTCCAGGCTGGTTGTTTACTTTTCTGTACAATCCAGATTCATTCATCATATGTGCACGTATACAAATGCACATACAAAACTTTTTTTTTTTAAAGGCAATATGCCTAGAGGAATTTTAATATTTTTCCTCTGAGATTCTGATATTCCAATCCACCAACAGCAATTTTCATAAGAAAAACCTTTCCATATGTTGTTTGTAGAATATTACTTTATCTTCATTTGGGGCATAGATCTCAGTACCCTATGTACATCAAATTCTGCCAAAATTCCCAGCAATGCCTAATGGCCCTGTAATTTTTTAATGTTCTTTTGCTACCTTTTCCTTTAATGTACAGGAAAATCTATGCAATTATATATTT
>BLBF01000059.1:13667707-13689584 GCA_015471245.1 Laticauda colubrina | reverse complement strand
ATACTGCACTGCACTGTACTATTATATCATATGAAATTCCCAGCTATGCCTAATGGCCCTTAATTTTTTATGTATTTTTTCTACCTTTTTCTTTAATGTACAGGAAAAATATATGCAATTATATATTTATATTATACTATACTATTATATTATTATATTCCAGTGGAGAGAAGTTCCCTAAAGATGAGCTCCAACATGAGTCCAAAAGCTCGGGAAACCACACATCTGGTTCCTGTGCCCGACCCAGACTGGATCTTGCAGGAATAACATATGCATTGGATTGGATAATTTCAATTGTTGAGCACTAACTGTTAGGCGTTTGAGGTCAACAGACATACATGTCAGAGATGCTCTTTCTTATAGCAGATAGAATAACTGAATCTGAAAAGCTGCCAGAGTTTCTCTCTACCCCATTTTATGCCAAACAAAATGAAGGCAGGGCTATTTTTGAGGGTGTTTTTTCTTTCTTTCCCCTTTTCTAGGACTCAGCAACCTTTCCCATTCCCAAGACCAGGTCCACATTCCTCCATGTATTTATTTACATGCTGCACACTGCTGACCTAGGAACCATGTTACCAATCATGGATTTATATCATTAGTTTAGAGTAGAGTAGAGTAGAGTAGAGTAGAGTAGAGTAGAGTAGAGTAGAGTAGAGTAGAGTAGAGTAGAGTAAAGTAGAATATGAGAGTTGGAAGGGGTCTTGGAGGTCTTCTATTTTCTATACCATTTCAGACAAATGGCTGCCTAGTCTCTTTTTGAAAGCATCTAGTGATGGAGCACCCACAATTTCTGATGGCAACCTATTCCATATTCCATATATTTGTAATGTATGTAATACTAAAACAGTATGGGAAACATTCAGTAACCAAGAAAGTAACATTATACTATTTGTTCAATGACTCCCAGCAAAGGTATAAGTAGTGGGCACAAGAAGAGAAACTTTTCCAGAGATTTCCTTTCCAGGCTGCCCCCCCCCAAAAAAAAAACCACATTTTTTTTGGTGTACATATCTACTGTATTAGCTTTTCAAGCAGACTAATTTCTCCAGATTGTGAGGTTTGGCAATAGGATGCCAGAGAGGAATTACATTCTTGGAGCTCTTAGGAAGTACATGCTATCACATGCTATTGACATTCCTTTGAAAGTTGTGATGTAGTTCTCAGCCAAAATCAAACAAAAATAAATGAACAGGTGACTTGATAGAAAGTAATTCTAGATTTTGCAATGTGGATTGAGAAGAAACAGACATGCTTATTTTGAGTGTCCACTAGATTTTAAAAAAAATGTTAACAGCAGGTCTGTCTTATAATAAAAAATGATTAAGAAGTGCTTCAAAATGTGCATGAGCAAAGCACATATCTGGTGTCCATTAAAGCAGCTCATCTTTTTTTCAGGTTTCTGCTTGAGCTTGTACAAAAAAATTACAGTCCCTTTAATGAATCAATTCATTAAAGTAAATGCAACTCTTGTTTATTTATTTATTTAGCATATGGCTGTAACTCTTGCTAAGTAGTCTGCAAAGAGGCTGTTTCCTTTTACCAATACCAGAGATTGTGCAAAGTAGAAAAGCATTTCTTCCAAATCATTTTAGAAGCGTGCACAATTTTTGATTAAACAGTATCAAAATACATTTTTTCATGCAGATTTTTCACTATCAGAGAATATTGCAAAAATAAGAAAGCTATTTTAGGAGGGAAAACAGAAAAGCAAAAACTCTATGATTCCATTGAAGCTTATTTACTATGCTGCTGTACTATTGATTTTGAGAAATATCGTAATACCTTCTGGACTATGAAGCTGAGTATATGGTAAAGAAATCAAATTATATTTTCAGCACAGATTCATGAGAGAGTCTCTCTCTTTGCCCATTCATATATCTTTCCACTGAACTGCCAAGGAATATTTAGTCATAGTCTCTGCAAGTGCCCACTGAAGATGGGAAAGAAAAGTATTAAAGGCAGGGATAGAAATGGAATCCACAAATGGACTTTCTGAACAGAGGTGCTTCTTCTGCTGTCAATCAAAAATAAATGGTAGCTACTTATTGTTGTGGTTCGCTGGCAGCCAGTGCAGGTGGCAGCAGAGTCAGACAGTGAAGAAGAAAGGGGACCAGGCAGGGAGTCTGGAGAGGACTTGGATGAGGGTCCTGCATCTAATGCAGGGATGGGGCCAGGGCCATCTGGAAGTGGGGTGCTGCCTTTGGAGCCTTCAGAGTCTGGCAGCAGAGAAGCAAAAGACCCAGGGGAGCCTGTTCCCAGTGCACGTGAGCATAGAGCTGCTAGAAGATGAGAGCAGCTGAAGCAGAAGGATGACTCGAGAGTAAGGCTGGGAGGTGAATGCCCCTCCCATAAGGGATAAAAGTCAGACCTCAATGACAAACACTTTGCAGGAAGCAAAGCAGTTCAATTAGATTCTGAATTCTTCTTGAAGCTCTGTGAACTCTGGTTGGTTTTTTATGGGACTTTGGTTGGTTTATGTTATAATTAATTGGACTTCTGTTTTTTGGCAGCATTCTACAGCACTGAACGGCATGCTCTTATCTGGGGGAACTATTTATAATTAGTTCTGGCTGGGAATTTAAGTAATTCCCAGCATTACATTAAAATAGGTTTTGCTTTTAAAATAAGTTTGTGTTTCATTAAGTTTGATGAAGCCTGGATCAGAACACTTAAACTAGACATTTAGGAGGTAGAAAAATATGATATCATATGTAGAAGAAGGTGCAGGAGAAATTACCCATTTCTTAAAAGAAAAACTTTTGGCTTTATCCAGATTAAGTTCATTTGCAAAGTTAGCCATACAGTTTTGCCAAATTTTAAACAAAAAACAGATAATTCTCTACTTACAAAATTTCATTTAGTGACTGTTTGAAGTTACAATACTACTGAAAAAAGAACTTATTTATTTATTTAGGAAATTTATATTGCTGTCTATTTACACATGGCGATTAAAGGTAGCTTACAAGAATAGCATCACCACCAGATGAATTTGTAACTGGCTGACTAGCCATACTCAACGTGTAGTCCTCAATGGAACTACATCTACATGGAGGAAAGTATGCAGTGGAGTACCCCAAGTACTCTTCAACATCTTCATCAATGACTTGGACAAGGGGATAGATGGGGAACTCATCAAATTTGCAGATGACACCAAACTGACAGGAATAGCCAACACTCATGAAATTCCATGGTGAAAAAAGTAAGATTCTACATTTAGGCAAGAAAAACCAAATGCTCAGGTACAGTATATGTGGTACCTTGCTCAATAGTAGTAACTGTGTGATGGATCTCAGAGTCCTAGTGGACAACCATTTAAATATGAGCCAGCAGTGTGCAATAGCTGCCATAAAAAAGCCAACACAGTTCTAAGCTGCATAAACAGAGGGAAAGAATCAAGATCACGTGAAGTGTTAATACCACTTTATAAGGCCTTGGTAAGACCACACTTGGAATACTGCATTCAGTTTTGGTTGCCACGATGTAAAAAAAAGTGTTGAGACTCTAGAAAGAGTGCAGAGAAGAGCAATAAAGATGATTAAGGGATTGGAGGCTAAAACATATGAAGAATGGTTGCAGGAACTGGGTATGTCTAGTTTAATGAAAAGAAGGACTAACAGTGTTCCAATATCTCAGGGGCTGCCCGAAGAAGAGGGAGTTCAAACTATTCTCCAAAGTACTTGAAGGCAGGACAAGAAGCAATAGGTGGAAACTTATCAAGGAGAGAACCAATCTAGAACTAAAGAGAAATTTCCTATGACAGAACAATTAATCAGTGGAACAACTTGTCTCCAGAAGTTGTAACTATTCCAGAGTTGGAAGTTTTAAAGAAGAGATTGGATAACAATTTGTTTGAAGTGGTGTAGGGTTTCCTGCCTAGGCAGGGGGTTAGACTAGAAAATCTCCAAGGTCCCTTCCAATTCTGTTATTCTATTCTATTCTATTCTAAAAACATTATCACTGTTTTTCACCTTGCAACCATTGCAGCAAATTCAGACACTTGGCAAATGTTTCATATTTATGATGGTCGTAACTCACTTTTTTCAATGCTGATGAAACTTTGAATATTCACCAAACAAACTGTTAAGGCAAGGACTATAGATAGGTGGGTAGGTAGATAGGCAGGTAGATCAATGTAAAAAAGCATTCCAAACAAGAATCAAACAAATCAAAACAAGATAAACCAAAACAAAAATAGATCAATAAGGAATAAGAATCACTTAGTTTGAACATTGGTTATCATTCAGAAATATCAGCCCTCTTCTTCAAGACTCCACATTAAACAAAGTTTGCCAATATATAAATATATCTAAATTTATGACTTAATAAATTGAATTGTTATCCTAAGCTCTATCTACACCTTTCTCTTCCCAACCCATCATAATCCAACCAAGTCTATTAGATTAACGTCATATAGGTATCCAATGTCATACTTTGAGCAATTTCTACTAATATTGCATGGGCCAATCCCATCAAGATATACTGTATATTTTTTCTCCTATTATTACAATAGTAGCTTATCAAATGCTCGATCAATATAAATCAGAATTGTTCAAATAGCTGACAGATGGCTTTGATGCAATGGGCTCTTTTTTTTAACAGGATGGAGGGAGGGAAGATGAGTGGTAGGAAAAAAAATTAAACCTAGCTTGAAGTCAAGTGATTGTGCAAAAAAGGCTCCAAATGATTTCCCAGGCCATTTTTAAAAAATCTGCCCTTGAGCAAAGGGAGGTAGAGAAAGGCATATGGGCCCTACATTAACATTTGATTAATTATATTTTTCCTTTCAGTATTTTTGCATGTCTGTGATTTGCAGCACATTTTTTTCCCAGATAACTACAGAACTGAATTTCATAGTTTTAATGTATCAAATATCCTGCTGGGAGATAGTGATTTGAAGGACATTGATATCTTACAAATTAATATTCTGTTGCCACTAGTTTTGCTTTCCATTGGTTCTATGTGGGAAATATTTGCTGGAAAAATATATGTCTTTGAAAAAGTATAAAGATCCATACACTGCCTTTCCATTAAAGAAATATTCTAGGTGATGATTAGAAACATCCATTAATAAGAACCAATTAAAAACCTCATAGCAATTAAAGTTACCAATATATATGGAAATGAAGAACAACATTAGGGAATTCTTTTGGTCTATATACTTAAATTCCACATTTCTTTATATATTGCAAATATATTATCAGTTTGGAAATGTGCATGTTAAGGAAAATGGAGTATAAAATACATATATGGGAAAATTTGTATATGGCAGCAATAAATTTTCTTGTTGTTTTTTAATAATTGATTGATATAGAACTTAAAATTGAATATTGCTTAAACTGAAAAGAGGTAAATCTGTATGCTCTAATGGGAAAGTGCTCATAAAATATTTCATCTATTTATAGTATTGTTTTAGGTCTGCACTTGAAAGAGATTCATCAGTGCACATGCTCTATGTCTAAAAATAATTAAACACCCACTCACACAAATTATTCAATTGCATGATATGGAATTGAACACAATTCCCAAAGTATAAAATATTCATTTTTTTTTTTGTAAGTCCATATTCTTAACTAGAACATTTTTAACCGGAGGAATAAAAAATGGTTTTTAGTTCAATGAACAAGTTCCAAAATATTTCACAAAGTTGCCTGTGTTGAAAGCTACAGATAAACTGGGAGCACGAGATGGCACAAACATACAGACATGTACACATAAAAACCCATAAACATACACACAGTATCCTCAATTGATAGAACAGAAACATGGAGTTTCATATGCTAATTGTATGAACTATGTTCACTTGATGCTATCCATCTATTCCTCAATTTGGGAGAGATGTGAAAAGTAAGTTCATACCCATGTAATATGCACTGAACCAGAGATGCTCTGGTTGAGCAAAAATTCTAGTTGTTAGTTTGTTAGGTCAGAACTGGATCAAGGAGTACAAACACCAAAATTCCTTTCTTATACCTGTACTTGTTGACCATGGAGTCACTGATGGGAAAAACAGATTTATTTATTCCTCCTCAGCTATTCGGATATATTTAACAGAATAATGGAACAAAAGAGTTGGAAGAGACTTGGAAGTCTTCTAGCCCAATCCCCTGCTTGAGCAGAAGTCCCTATACCATTCCAGACAAATGGCTGTCCAGCTTCCCCTTAAAAACTTCTAGCACTCACATCTTCAGAAGGCAAGCTGTTCCACTGATTAATTGTTCTAATTGTCAGGAAATCTCTCCTTATTTTTAGGTTGATTCTCTCTTTGATTAGTTTCCAGAATAACTATGTCTATGTGAAAATGTTCATATGAGCTTTACCGCAAAAATGACAGAATGTACCACAAAGAACAGTAGTAAAAGCCCTGTCACACTGCCCAACAGATGCAAAACGTTTGTAAAAAGGACACAGTGGACGAGAAAAATGTTCCATCGGTTGTTATCCGCTCTCAAAAGGGGCAAAAATTTGCATAACCAGAGCGGACAACACGGAAAGGAACGGACGGGGGGAGGACGCAGGGTGGATGGAAAGCGGATGCGGAATGGAAGCCTAGCGGATGAAAGCGGATGGAAGCGGATGCAGAGCGGATGCGTAGAGGATGCGTAGAGGATGCAGAGCGGATGCAGAGCGGATGCGTAGAGGATGCAGAACGGATGCGTAGAGGATGCAAAGCGGATGCGTAGCGGATGACGCGGATGCGTAGCTGCATCCGCTTTCATCCTTTCTCCATCCGTGCTACTAACGCTGCGCGTCCGTTCCGCTTCCTCCCTGCGTCCGTTTACCACTGGAATGGATTTGAGTTGCGCGAATGCGCAGCGGATGCCTAGCAGATATAGCAGATGCGTAACGGATGCAGAAAGGATGTCCCCCGTATGCCTAGCGGATGCAGAACGGATGCATTGGATACATTTTCCGCTCAAAAGTTTTGAGCAGCTCAAAACCTTCTGAGCGGATGAAATGTCAATAGACGGATGCTGGACAGATAGAGAGGAAGCAAAACGGAGGCAGTGAGTACAGAACGGAAGCATCGCGTTAACCAACAGATGGCAAGTGTTTTTCTCCGTTTTACATCCTCTTTCCATCCGTTGGTGCAGTGTGACAGGGGCTTAAGTTAGATACACCATGAAGTCAGGTTGCAAGAGAGATGAGAATTGAAATCTAGTTTTCTTACCCAATAGGCATATTTTTATACCAACAAATATAATAAACTGTTTCAGCTAAGTCTTCTTTAATTAAACCAACCCTAAAGAAAGATGACCTGAAATTTTGTTCAAGCAGGCACATATCACAAACTTTCAAAAAGGAATGAGCAAGGAACCTTTGTCAATACTTTCTAGCCAGATTTTGTGACACTTTCATTTTCTGAATCAGCAGAAAGAATTTGATTGACAATTATAACTCTATTATCACTCCATTAAATGTGAATTGGCTTAACCTTTCCAGAATTATATTGTGGATTTTTGTTTTTTTCGGCAACAACAACATCAAAATAAGATATCTTGGCTGCCCTGTAGACAACAGCAAAGATCCCACTATTGTTTAAAAGGATGTATAGGTAGCTCTCATTTAGCAATTATCTGCAGTTATGATGGGGTGAAAAAGTAATTTTATGGTTAGTCCTTGCATTTATGACTTTCACAGGTCTATAAAATAAAGAATACCTGAATTTATAACAGCAAAATCATGATGTTTCACTTAGTGCCTGCTTCACTTAATGATTGGGGAAACCAAGTTGATGGTCCCAATTGGGGGAACCAAGTTGATTGTCCCAATGAGGATTACTTGTAGAAGTCTGCTTTATGCAACTCAAACTATGCCTATTTAACCTAACTTTGTGTGCTCTGCTTGGCAGAGGCCATATAAAGACTTAAGAGTCCCCCCTCCCCAGTTCTTCCTTAGAGTTTTACACATGCAAAACAAGTGCAATATCATAGTTATTATTGTCCTACTAATCTCATCAACAGGTATACCAGAAAGAAAATGAATAGATATACAGTGGGCAGTTACCATGGATTTTTCAAGAGATAACATCTCCTGAGGCAACTGATACAAATAATGTAATTGATTAAACATATAATGCATTAATCTGAAATAAGTATTGGATAGATTAAGAATCAATTGGAAATTCATACCTAGAAATTGCTTTTTAATTGGATTGTTCTGCAATTGGCAAGAGGTAGTAAGTGCAGTTCCTCAGCTCTGGTCTATTCAAATTCTGTTCATTGTGCCCATCGACGGTGAAGATTAAAATGTGGAGAATGGTCCCTCAAGCTTAAAGGCTTTACAGTTTCACCATGGACCATCAATAACTTGGTAGGCAGGATAAGAATTCAAATCAATCTTCATCAGTGGAAGGAATGACCTGAAAAAAAGACATTCACAGTTTACTTACATATGCATCTAAAATATAGAGACAAAGTGGACAGATGGGAATATGTGATCTTCAGATATTGCTGAACTCAAGTCCCATCAATCTTCACTACTGACCATGAGTGTAGCATCTTCTTCTTTCTCCACAGATAATGCAGTTCTGAGGTTTGGAAGTTAAATATTCAAGTGCAAAATTCTGGAAAAGATTAGTCCCCTTAGGCTAAATAAAGGTTATTCTGCAGGACATACAGTGATATGTATCATGCATTGTAGCTGGCCATCCTTTAATCTTGCTATTGCTATAGAGAATCCTTTCCTTTTCCTAAAACTGTCGTAAATGACTTTTAAAAAACAGATTAGGAGAAATTTAACAAATTATCTGTCGCCTTTGGGAAGAATCTCAAGTATCTCTTGGTGATGGTTGTTGTGGAAGATGGGAGGGAATAAGCATGGTGAACAGATTAACTTGAATTCACTGAGATCTTTCATTAATGTAAATGGAATGGAGTTGAGTGGAACAGAATGAAATGGATGAGCAGATAGACAATCTATATAAAGAGGTTACATGAAATAAATTTGAATGGAGTATCCATGTTATAAGCCCATGGATAGTCTTATAAACGTTTTCAGTGCCTTCAAATATTGTTTTCACACTAATGGTTAGAACCACATACTAATGGTTAGAACTTTTTTCAGGCCAATAGTTGACTTTTGAAAGATGTCCCAGCAACCATACCCAAATAAGCTGATAAAGCTAGAACAAAACTCATTTATTTTAATATAATGTGGAGGCCGTTTTTAGAGAAATCCCCCAAATTGCAAGCAAGGCTTTTGAGGCAAAGGGTTGCATATCACTGAGATCCCTATTTGTGTGCATTTTCTACAGATTCAAGAGATGTCCTCAACATGGATTGTTTTCGATGGTGAATGCCTTAGTCAAAATGGCAGCTCTGATGGAGCAATTCTTCTTTAAGTTCACTATTTTTTATTGCATTTCCTCATTTTTTCACAATTATTCACCCTGAGTGGTTCTTTCCAATACACTGTAGAGAATGGAAAAGACAGCATAAGCTCAGTTCTGAGGATTCAAGTCCATCAGGAGGTTTATAACAAAGCCAACATTTAAAAACTACATTGGGAATTTGTAAATTATCTTGTCTTACCACAGTTGCAGTTCTGACTGAGGTTTAAATAAAACCAAGTTAAACATACACACACATTCAGAGAGTAAGTTCTCAGATATCACTTTATTGCATAAATAAAGCTTTTGTCATTGAGTTTTTAATTTACTGAAAGAACCTTCCAACTCAATTGAATATCATTTATATTATTTCAAGGAAAGAAAGAGAGAGAAAGAGAGGGAGGGAGAGAGAGATTATATATAGTACTGTATGTGTATGTGTGTGAATGTATGTATATGTGTATATGTGTGTGCGCGCGCACACACACACACACACACACACTGTATACATAGCTAATCCCCCATAATCTCCTAGAGTTGCACCTAAAACACAGTTTCTTGCAAGTGACCTTTTGCAGAAAGGCTGTTTCTATGGCAACAGCATTGTTCAGTTCAGTTAGAAGAAAAATACTGCATGAGAGGAGGAAAAAAAACCCTAATTTTGCTGCATTTGATGTCACATTTAATATGGACAACTTGCCAACGATTAGTCCCCATACTGGTGTTTTTCAGATATTTAACATCCCAGCTCAGAATGAACCTAATAAGAAATAAGTCTATTCTGGTAATATTTTGGATGGAAAACCAAGACACTGATCTCCATTGAAATGCACATATAGGTAAGCATGTAGAGTTTTATACAGTGACTATTACTGCAATTATAATGCAACTGACATTTTGCATAAGGCCGCTCATAAAAAAACCTCAAGTAGTAATTACTATGTAAAGTGATGATGGTCTATGGAGATTCTCAGTCATCCAGGTCATGACGATATATTTGCTTTTTCAAAAGGCAACTGGGCTGTTTTTTTTCTTCCCTTTAGGAAGATGTTTCACTTCTTACCTGAGAAGCTTCATCAGTTCTTTTTTAAAAAATAAATTTTATTAGTTTTCCAAATTTTAAAAATTTTAAAAACATAAAATAAAAACTTTGTACATTATTATCAACATCAAGACATCTTACATTTCATTGCATTTTTCAACATGTAATTGCTTATCCCATCACCATTACATCTTACTTTTGCTATAAATCAATATCTTCCATTTTACTTGTTAGACTTTTCTCTATAACATATTTATGCATTTACATATTTTCTCATTCTATTCCTAATTGCCATTTTGTTTTCTTTTTATTTCTAAACCACTCATCCCAGGCATCCCAGGCATCCCAGGCTCTATGGTATGTTGAATATTCTTTTCTAATGAATCTTCAGTTCTAATGAAGCTTCTTCGATGAGAAGCTAAGCATCTTCTTCTGGTTCAACTATTGCAAATCTCTGAGGGCAATGGCAGACAATGTACAAATACACAAAATTTTCCAGTATACTAAGGATAACACCCAAAGAACTAAACCGTTCTTCAGTTTCTAGAGCTGTGTTGGAAAAACAGTTGATATTTTAAACTGTTTTCATCCACTTTCAATTTATGGTCTTCCTGGCTTTCTATCCTTCAGCAAAAGCCTAATGGGAGATCGAGGGAGATTTTCTCGAAGTTTGGTGTTCAGAAGATTGAATAACAACTACAGTAACAATTTCCAAGAGAATAAATAAATAAAAACATCTCCAAGAGAAATCCAAAAGAATTTGGATTTTCATCCTGAAAACAAGGCAGGAAAATAACATCTTCTTTCAGATAGAAGAAATTAGGGAATTTGAGATGCTTCAGTTCTTCTAGTCCTCCAGGAATCTGACATTTCTCTTCTATCAGTTCTATAGATGTGCTTGGAAACTTTTTTTTTTCCTAAACAGGGGTAATGTTCTTTTGCATTGGTGCCCATTTGCTCAGGTTCATGCTCACAGAGCTTTAATAAAGGATCAAACTAGAAATAGGCTTTATCTTTCCAATATTCTGCAGAATCTCTTTTCCAAATTATTCCCAAAGAGTTCTGCCTGTTTTGAATGTTTCCCCTTTTACTGTCTGAAATATACTGGTATTTTCCTCTTTGGAAGCTTTTTGACTCTTACCTGTTCTTATCTCCTGCTCTATCCTTCTTCCTTTCCCTTTTTCTGCTTTATCTCCATCCCTCTAATCCTCCTTCTGTGATTGGCATTATAGGTAGTGCTCAATTATGACCACAATTGAGACCAGAATATTTGTTGTTAAGTCGTAGGGTCATTAAATGAGACATTGTGTAATTGTGCCTGATTTTACAGCTTATTTGCTGCAACGCTTAAGCAAATCTCCATGGTCATTAAGCAAGACATCATGTGACTATGACTTGTGACCTTTCCTGCTGGCTTCCCCATTGACTTGTCAGAAGCTGGTTGGGAAGGACACAAATGGCTATCGTGATACCCCAGGATGCTGCAATTGTTGTAAGTGTGTGCTGGTTTCAAGCACTCAGATCACAAACACGTGACTGTGGGTATGCTGGGATAGTTTGCAAGTGCAAGGTCCAGTTGTAGGTCATTTTCTTTCTGTGCCATCATAACTTCAGAGAATCTCTAAATGAAGGGAACTACTTATAAAGTGTTTCATACAAATAAACCATACAGAACCATATTAACTCCCATCCAAAGTTGAGTCAGAAGTTGAGAAACATTAGAGGGGAAAAAAGTAGCAACCGGTGACCTTCCTCAACAATAATTAGAAGATATTTGTTATGGGATACTGGTGGTGAGAGGGAGAAGCAACCCAGATTGGTGCAGTCATTCACACAATAGTCAGACATTGATCACCACGCAGCACCCAATTCAAATGCTTCTCTCTGTGAATGTTTAAAGTTGGACCTGAGCATGCAGCAATGATGAAATCAATGATACCTCTTATGTTTTTGAGATGAGATGGTTGAAGGCATGACTTAAATTCAAATGAATTTGACTGTTGTTCAAATTCAAGCTAATCTAATTCAAATCTTCCCTGCCCTGTTACTGTAAGGAGCCTGGGTGAGCAGCTGGAAAAGTCATCATACCTCAGTGCCTTCTAAACAGATCGAGACAAACTATATCATAGCCACACCAACTGAGCAAGTTGTGTGTAAATGCTTGCAATAAGTTATCTCTAGCCACAAGGGGAAGCCAAGCATCATGTTTAGTGCCACCACCACTCAAAAACTGGATATGGGGAAAAACTGCCTCACCAAAATGTCCAGCTAGATAATAGTCTGCTACTGTCTTTCTGTGGTTAAAGCTATCATGTACAGGATACTTTGTAGTCTTGATATGTATGAGGACTTTCTCAGAAATAGTTATTTACTTGAAGAAAAAAAGTAAAGTGGGAATAACAATCCAGATTTGCACAACTTTTTTCTGTTTCATGTTAATTTTTGTACATGGTTTCTGATTGCAACTGAAAAATTTGGAACCACAATAGGAGCTTGATCTAACCAAGATCTAAACAGAACAGAAGAACAGAATTGGAAGGGACCTTGGAGGCTTTCTAATCCAACCCACTGCACAAGTAAGAAACCCTATACCATTTCAGGCAAATGGTTGTCCAATATCTTATTTAAAGCCTCCAGTGTTGGAGCACCTGCAACTTCTGGAGGCAAATCATTCCACTGATTAATTGTTCTCATGATTAGGAAAGTTCTCCTTACTTCTAGATTGGTCCTCTCCTTGATTGGTTTCCATCCATTGCTTCTTGTCATATCTTCAGGTGCTTTGGAGAATAGATTGAATCCCTCTTCTTTGTGGTCTGGCCTTCTTGTATGCAAGATAAACAATATAACTCTGTATGGTACTTTTCCTACCAGCCAGCCTTTCTGAAATATTCTCTTTTCAATACCTGGCACATCCTATCCAGCAGCATGTCAGATCACTGGAATTTGTTCACTAAACACTTTCCAGTGGTCTTCACTCAGAACTTTGTCCTTGGACAGCGGAGGGGTTAGATACCTCTCCCACCTGACAATTTGAAAAGATGACAGTCTTGTTTCCAATTTATTTATTTATTTTAAAATCCTAATTGTTTTTCCCCCTCCAGGCAGAAGTAAGGAACCTGTTAAAGCCCTGAGAGACTCATCAGAAACTACATCATGAGCAGTAGGAAATATAGCTCATTTGCATACTTTAGCGGCATGTAATCAACATAATTTGGATATCATTTTCATCATGAAGAGAAAAGATGACTCACTGCAGCCAGTGGATACTTTGCAATTAATCTGCAGAAATGACGGGTCTTAGATGAGCTCCTGAAGAAGCTGAACAACATGGGCTTGAAAAAGCACAAGGATAAGCACACACTTTCCCCACAGGCACAGACATTATTTATATCAAGTACTCCAACATTTTCCCACAGCATTTTCCTTTGCAGCCTTAGGAATGCAGTAAAACCAAATGGTTCTTTGTGAGACAAACATGCAACCTTTGAATATATCAGTATGAACATATTAGGACTGTACCACTGGTCTTCGCCTAGCCCTATTTGAATAAACTCACTGCAGAATCCATTGTCTTGATTTCTGGAATGCATTTCATGCATAGTCCTTTGTGCATATGGGAGATTACATAGCGGTTTGTCAGGCACAAGAATCAAGACCATTAGTTAGGTTGCAACACAGAAGGTATATTCAATCCTATATGCAAGAATATGGTCAACTAAAATTCAATACTAAATTGGCATCAGATAAGGGCCAACGAAATTCAGGAGGGGTTGGACTTGGATTATTTGCGGCAATGTAATGATTCTTAGCTGATAACATACTTAACTCCTCCCCCCAACTCTTCCTGCTCTTCTCCTACAAGATCAGAGTATCTGATTGTTCATGAAAAGCCCTTGTCCCTTTCTCTGAAGTAGGACCACCTGTACTTACTGGGCCCAAGGACTACCTAAAAAATGTCCTAGAAGTCATTCCAGAAAAGTGCTGCTTTTATTATATTGTTAGTTTTACCTTTTGGTACAGAGTCAATATTTTACAATAAGTAATCAGAATGCCCATTACTTAGAAGACTGAAAACTTGATGTTGTACGTAGTTATAATGAAATATGGTCACCCTTTACTGAATGTTGTGTAAATCTTTACATGAATATTATATAAGAAGTCCTCACACATATAGTTCCCCGTTCCTTTCTTTTTTTCTTTTTCTTTTCTTTTTGTTCTGAGCAGAAGGTGTCAAAGGAAGCTGGATGGAGGGTAGGGACTGCAAGAAAACAGCTTCAACCAACTTAGTCCCTACCACAAAAAAAGGTGAACCAAGTATTGTCACCGGTTGAGGCAAGCTGTATATTATCATCCCATGGTTATTATCTTACAGACAATCAATAGCACAAGACCACAATATTCCTTCCACTCAAGGAACTCATCACCCTATGGAAAATTATACTTCCAAGGAGCACCACTGAATTTGTAATCTGATCTTAATAGTTTTAAGGAGAACTAAGAAGCTGTTTCTCCACCCCTTGTACTGTGCTGATACATTAAAAACATGTTTAGATAAAGACTCTATTTAATTTTGTGTAATCTATAACTCTGGTTATTGCAACAAAACTTGTACTTCAGACTTTAACATATTAATATTTCTGCAGAGGTCTAATATATCCCAATCATAAATAGGCAGCAATTTATTTTGTTGGAACACAATTTATTTATAACAACCTGTGTTGGTTTGAAACAGATTGAAGGAGCTATTTACCCACACCATGTGTTGTGCTAACTTGTTCCAAAATACACTTTTTAGATAAAGAACTCGGAAGGAATTCAAGTGCCAAAGTTAGTGGCCAATGATTATAACTTCACAGTAGGACAAATGTTTCACTCAGAGAAAGGTTTGAGGCTGGATGGCTTCAGTTACGCCACAGTATATATTTGGGAACTATTCTTTATTGGCCAAGTGTGATTGGACCCACAAGAATTTTTTCTTGGTGCATATATCTGCTCAAAATCTCAGAGAGCTGTTGTCAACCTGGTTTTGTAGATGATCAGGCTGAGCCTGAGGGAGGGGTCAAACATGTCATGAGTCATGAGTCCCTGCATGCCAGATCTAAATCTAGCCCACTTCCCTTAAAGGCCAGTTGGTCAGATTCTTATAGAGAGTTTAAACTTGCAATAAATCTTTATACTCATTTGAACTGCCTGAATATCCTGATTTCTGTGGTGCCTGATAGATTTATTTATAACAACCTGTGTTGGTTTGAAGCAGATGCTTAATGCTTAAGCATTAGATCCTCCCATGCTATGTAGCATATCAGACATCAAGGAATCTCCATCAATTCAGTCATAGGTGGTATTTCAGTGTCTTCTCATGTAATGTTTAGAGCAGTGGTGGGATTCAAAAAGTTTTACCACAGGTTCAGTGGGCATGGCTTGGTAGGCACACTTTGCATGCATGTGCACCCCAAATGTGCACTTTGCACAGGCGCAGAGATGTTCCAACTCACCTCCTGCAAGCCTGCACTCTCGCAGTCATTTCAGCAGCTGCCACATGGCACTACTGTGCCACGCAAAGCATCTGTGCTTTAAATTCAGAGGATAAAGATGACTATGGGAACCCGGGCAGGCGGGTGGACCCAACAACAGAGCAGTGAAGAGAACCGGTTTGGTCTCTGCTGCTCATCACCTCTACTGGCTCAGCCAAACTGGGCCAAACTGGTAGAATACCACCAATGGTTTAGAGTCTTTAAGCCTTCCATGAATGTTCTTCACCATGTACTTCAAGGGGGTCCTCTTGAAGATTTGGCACTGGGGTGATGGTGGGAGACTATCCCACTGCTATCTTGGGAATTCAATTATTTTCCATGTGGAGAAAATGACCTGCAAGTTGGGATCTTTTGCATGTGACAATGTTGTGTAGTTTGCAGGAGAAACTCTTTTGGAGCACTTCTTCATTAGTGATATGATCAAAATAGCAAATCTTTAGGATTCATTGAAGGCATCTTTGTTGGAAGACATCGAGTCTCTTGTTAATGCTAATACCAATAGCTTGTTATTACTTGTCAACTTGACTAATAAAAGAATATTGAAGTAGATGGATCCATAATCTACAATGCAGCTTTCATTTAGCGTAAACTATCGGCATGATATATTGGAAAAGTTCTAAAATGTTTTCTAATTCAAGGAAGAAGTTGGATCAAAGGTACGACAAATTTCATGCCAGGTCTCATCTTCAAATAGTGCTTTTGGATCATGCAGATAAATTACCAAAGGAAGAGCTTTGTGCACCTTTGAAAAACTCCTGCAGGTATTTCAGAGTTTTCCTGAAGGTTGTGCAAAGCCTCCGAGAAGTTGGCTTCCTCAACTGCAGGCTTGCTTTTCCAAACAGCCTCTTTGTGGCTATTCTGCAAAGCCTCAAAGGGCCGAAAACATAACAAAGGCTTGACGTGGTCAAGTCCCATCAAACCAGCCACTTCCAAAGGGCTTTTGGTGGTCTTCTGCCTAATGTTTATGCTTGGGCAGAAGCACTAGGACAACAGAAAAGAGGGGAGGGGGCTCAACTAAAGTTGCAGGCAGACAGCAATCCTGCTTCCTCAAAATCAAGGCAGCTGTGCTTTGCATGCTCCTGGTTTTCACAGAAGCAATGAATTCGCTCCCCCTTCTGACTCACTAAAAAATATTTCCCAAAGCAGAAGAATATATATAAAACAAGAGGTTGCCTGTAAGATATGCAGAAGCCTTATTGGGGCAGCTTTTAGCCCTTTTCAATGGAAGCCTCGGCCTTCTTTTGCTCTCTGTTCTTTTCCCTCCAACAGTTTAATTCAACAAGCTTTAACGAATACAGGTACTCCTCGACTTACGACCATAATCGAGCCCAACATTCAAAGTAGATACAAACAGGATAAGAAAGAATTCGGAATCAACAACAAACTCCAGCAACTAGATAAAATTTTATTAGGATCAGGCAAAAAAAAAATAAAAAAAATTATAATTATTTATTAGAAGTCGAATTAGAGGAAGAAATTGTAAAAGGGAACATGATTGCCTGGAGTAGGAATGTAGGACGCAGCATAACCTTAACAGAATGGGAAAAGGTCTGGGGTAGAAACAATAAGATTCCAAAATCGATAGCATATAAAGAAAACGCCTATAAATTGTTTTACAGATGGCACCTTCCTCCTTTGAGATTAGCGAAGATGCACCCCAGTATGAGTCCTAATTGCTGGAAATGCAAAAAAGAAAGACGGAACTTTTTTCCATATGTGGTGGACCTGTATAGAAGCCCAGAAATATTGGCAGAAAATTAAAATTTGATTAGAAGAAATGACAAAAGGCAGATTGAATATAAACCAGAGTCCTTTGACAAACAAATATCAAAAAAAGTGAAATACATAACAATACACATTTTGACAGCGGCCAGATTAGCCTTTGCTCAATGTTGGAAGCAGCCTCAGGTTCCATCAGAGGAAATGATCATTCAAAAAATCTCAAGCTGTGCAATGGACAAACTAACTTTGGCACTAAAAAATAAAGATACCTCAATATACTACAATAGCTAGAATTGTTGGTACAAATGGATAAACCAAAGATAGATTTTTACACTATAAGGCAAAAGAGGACAGGATAAACTCATAGCAGTGATATACAGATAAATGCAAAGATTAGGTGTGTGTATATGACATAATTTAAAGGTTAAAAAAAAAGAGATCTTACAAACTGTTGAAACTGTTGAACATGTTGAACATAACTGCTTTTTATCTTTTCTTTCTAATTTCTTTTCCTTCTGTTCTTTTTTTTTCTTTTTTTCATTTGTGTATGTGTTGTTGGTTTGTTTTAATTGTTAAATTAATAAAGTTTATTTTAAAAGTTAGTGAGTTAGTTTACTTTATTGTCATAGCACATCATACAACAAAAAATCAAACACCATTTTCAGTGCACATCATGACAATGAAAATAAACACAAACACACATCTTTCACACTCCACACATTGAAGTGAAAACCCCCAACACCGCACCAACACTGCACTATACAGCAGAATTCAAAAGAGCTCCTGCCCTGGGATAGAAGCTGTTTTTCAGCCTATTTGTCCTTGTTTTTGTTATTATCCTATACCATCTGCCAGATGGTAATAGTTCAAAAAAAGGGTGTCCAGGATGAGATGGATCTTTGAGAATGTTTTGAACTTTCTTAAGGCAGCAGGAGCTCTAAAGCTCTTCCAAGGAGGGGAGAGGGCAACCAATGATCTTCTAGGCAATGACGTTAACCCTATGGAGTGCTGTCCTATCTGCCCCTGTGCAATTGGCAAAACATACAGAGGTGCAGTATGTTAAAATGTTCTCTATGGTGCAGTGGTAGAAGTTCACCAACAGTTTTACATTCAGTTGTTGTTTTCTGAGAAGCCTCAGGCAGTATAATCTCTGCTGGGCCC
Source organism: Laticauda colubrina (assembly GCA_015471245.1). Taxonomy (NCBI): domain Eukaryota; kingdom Metazoa; phylum Chordata; class Lepidosauria; order Squamata; family Elapidae; genus Laticauda; species Laticauda colubrina. The sequence continues at coordinate 13,670,797 of BLBF01000059.1, read as the reverse complement.
TTTTGATCAGAGCTGCAATGTGGGTACCTCTTTTAGGGTAACACCCAGAAACTTAAAACTGGCCATTTGCTCCGCTTGGTCTCCATTGATAAGCAAGGGCTGTCTGTCTGATCTGTTCCTTCTGTAGTCCACTCTAAGCTCCTTGGTCTTATTGGTGTTGAGGACCAAGTTATTGTCTCCACACCATGAAAGCAACTGGTCTACCTCATCTCGGTATGCAGACTCATTCCCCCCCTCCCTGAGATGAGTCCCACCACTGTTGCATCATCTGCAAATTAACATTAATATGGCTGTTAAGTGAAGCTGGCTTCCCCATTGACTTTGCTTGTCAATGCAAAAGGGCATCACGTGACCCCAGGACACTGTAACTGTCATAAGTATGAACCAGTTGCCAAACACCTGCATTTTGATCATGTAACCCTGGGGATACTGCAACAGCTGTAAGTGTGAAAAATTGTACTATGTCACTTTTTAAAAGTGCCGTTAACTTTCATTCCTCATGAAGACGAAGACACTTGTAACAGAGTTGGAAGGGACCTTGGAGGCCTCCTGATCCAACTTCCTGCTTAAGCAGGAAGCTGCTGTACGAAAGAAGCTGGGTCATGCTGGGAAAATCAGTTACAAAAAACTGATATGCGGTAACCTCCTTCACACGTCCATCCAATGCATCCGCCCTTCCCAAATTCTTTGAAAAACGTTCAAGCATTTTGAGAAGGAGGTAGAAAGACAGAATCCTCCCTTGCAGGAGAAGGAAACTTGGAACCTCCTTTTCCAGTCTTTGATTTCATCAGTGATAGCAACTGGAATCCAAAAGCAGAAATGGAGTTTTATAAAATTCCCTGAAAACCAAGATATCAAGCTCTGGTTTCAGTAAGTTTGCTCAGATTAGAGTTTCTTTTAGATGTCGTGGGAAATGGCATTATAACAAGCCAAGAAATGCTGTCTTAATGCATGAGAAAAAGAGGGAAAGAGGTGATACAGATAGAGTAATCATTTGCACTCCAACAAACTGGGACAAATATTGTAATAACTTAATCGTACCACTGAGTATCTCTTGACCAACATTATACAGTCTTAGATAAATACTCATGTTGAAGCTTGATCTCAGAAGATAGAGCTTCAATTAAATCTACCATCTGAGACTTCAATGAGTGCTTTAATGTACAAATTCTGAAGTTCAAAAATAGGATGCTTCAAAACAAGTTCAAAATAAAGAGATAACTTAATAGTCATTATTACATTGCCACTTACTCTGGAGTTTTGAAGCAGGGAAAAGCAGATGCCAGCTAAACAGCTACAGTGAAACTATTGAGACTGGGTAACTCAACTGTCCCCTGCTCTGATTGGCCAATAACTTTTCCATGAGTTTTCCATGAAGGTTTTAAATCACTGCATTTCTTTTCTGGGACTTGGAATGGCTTTTTAAAACAACTTTCCTTATATTTATGTTCTTAAGATGCATATGAATTCAACTGCCACTATTCCAAGTAAAACTGTGTCATTCCTCAGTAGGACAATGCTCCCAGAGCTAGGATGTACTGGTCACCGAGAGACCATCAGCTAGTGTGGTAAACTGGACAACAGAATAACAGAGCTGGAAGGGACCTTAAAGGTCTTTGAGTCCAAACCCCTGCGAAGGCAGGAAAACCTATACCAGTGATGGCTAACCTTTTCAGCATCGAGTGCCCAAAGTGCGTACGTGTGGGCACAAACACCCAAAATGCAGTGCATGCACATTCCCATCCATGCGCCTCCTGCACATCTGCACCCCCCATATGACCCATTCCCCCCCCACAAACACCCGAAGACCAGCTGGCTGGCAGGACACAAATGCATATGTGTGGCAGAGCTGAGCCATAGGTTCTGTCATGGTTCTGGCGATTGTCCTAATTAAATCATGAGGGTTCCTCCCCCCTTCCTGCTTACAGCAACTCGAAACAAGCATAGGAATGCTTTACGAGTTGACAGGTTCACCATTATGGACCTATACCATTTGAGACAAGTGGTGGTCCAATATCTTCGTGAAAACTTCCAGTGTTGGAGCATTCACAACTTCTGGAGACAAGTTGTTCCACTTTTTTTATTGTTCTCACTGTCAGGAAATTTCTCCTTAGTTCTAGGTTGCTTCTCTCCATCTGATGCTTCTTGTCCTGCCTTCTTGTGTTTTAGAAAATGGGTTGAGCCCCTCTTCTTTGGGGCAACTCCTCAAATGTATTAGGGGTTGGACTAGAAGACTCCCAAAGTCCCTTCTATTATTCTATTCTGTTATTCTTCCATTCCAATGCCCTGCTTAAGCAGGAAACCTTATACCATTTCAGACAAATGGTTGTCCAAAGATGCAACAAAGAGTCACATGCAGCCTATGAGCTACCTGGGGCATCTCCCTGAAATAGAGAATGGAATTTAATAACTTTTAGTACACAGGACTGACTGGTGAAGGACATCAAATGGCTCAAGATATTTTGTGGCAACTGATATATTTTAATACATAGCATTTGGTAGCTTAATGTGATTTATGCTCTGATAAGAAAAAGATCGGTCTGCAAGGAATACCAACAGTCAGTAAATACAGATCATTCATTGCAAAAGAACTAGTTTAACTGAGCACCACATATACAGATCCAGGTTCAAAACAATTCAAAGCTTCTGAAAGCTTCTTAAAATTCCCCTTTTATCCTTCAATAATCATTCCAATTATTGCAATAATTTCAAGAGGATGCTTAAGGTGACCAGCTTAGACTAGGATGACTTAATGAGCTTCATGGCTGAGAAGGGCTTCCTAGCTCTTATCTAATCTTACTCACTGGAGAAAGCAGTTTAGAAGAATTACCAATAAAAGGAAACTAGGCTGCCAAAGAACACAATGGCTGGATACCATCAAAGCTGACACCAGTGAGAGCGTAGAAAAACTCAAAAAGCAGTGCAAGATCAGAAGAAATTGAGAGACCTGGCCCATAGAATCGCCAAGAGTCAGACATAACATGATCATCACTCTTGCATCCTGTAGGAATAGTATGGTATGGTATGGTATGGTATGGTATGGTATGGTATGGTATGGTATGGTATGGTATGGTATGGTATGGTATGGTA
>BLBF01000059.1:13623812-13661590 GCA_015471245.1 Laticauda colubrina | reverse complement strand
AGATAGATAGATAGATAGATAGATAGATAGATAGATAGATAGATAGATAGATAGATATTACACAAATAAGATAGATGATAGACAAACAGACACAGACAAATTGGGAGGAGTAATCTATGTCCTCCCACCCATATCTTTAAATTTAAATTTCCATCAGCTTTTATAGTGAGGAATAATGGGATTTGCAAGCTGCCAATGTACAGAAGGGTAGATATTTCAAGCTCATGATATTCAGTCTAGATAAACATAATTATAAAAAGCTAAGGGGGCATTCACATATAGAACAGGATATATTGGTCAAGATTATTGGGCTTTAAGTAAAATGAAGACAGAGCTCTGAGGAAAAATCTGAAACCATTTCAGCTCTTTCTCTGCATGATGAAAAGTTTGCTCACATAGACGAAAAGTGCTCTTGTGCTGATTTGGGTTTCACAAATGGAAACTGTCTACATAAAACCAGTTGGACGTCTATTCAGGAAAAAGGAGAAGATGCTTCCTTCTCTGTTGATTGATCGCTTGATGGGGTGACGCTTCTGCCACTGTGATCTGTGACAGTTGGAACTGCTTTGAGGCTGGTTTGTCTCAGGAGAACTCCTGTTTTTGTTTCTGTTTCTGTTTTGCAATGCCAGAAGTACAGATTGAGAAAAGCAGCCATTGCCAAGACTATCCAGAAAGAAAAGGAAGCCTGAATATTTAAATCTTATGAATATGCATGAGTGGAGCAGGAGGAGGTAGAAGACATTTTCTTTTTAACAAAAATGTTGAATACCTATTTTCTCTAATAAAAAAAAATGTTAAAATTCAAACAGGCAAGCACCTGCCACATAACAGTCCAGACTTAATAACTGTTCATAAGAAAGATAAAAAATGAATATCTGGATAGTGGATGTGGCAGTGCCTGGAGACAGCAGAGTAGAAGAGAAAGAATGGGAGAAAATCACAAAATACAAAGACCTGCAAATAGACACAGAACTGTGGCAAAAGAGAGCAAAGGTAATACAAATAGTAATAAGACACCTTGGATGCAGTCCCAAAATAAATGGAGCACCAGTTGAACACCATCAGCAGTGACAAAATCCTCAGTCAATTGCAAAAGGCAGATTTACTTAGAACACCTTACATCCTGCAACAGTATCTGCCTATCCCAGGTCCTTCAGAAGGACTTGAAAGATGGATAAAAATGCCAAATCCTCCCTAAACATTTGGCTGTGTGACCAATCATCCGAATAATAATGTTAAAAGTTGAAAATAAGCTGGTTATAATATTGCAGGATTGTCAATAAACAAACTAAGTCTTGCTTCATAACAAAATATTTTAACTGTGGTTGAAAAGGAGGAAGTGTGGAAAATTAATTTGGCACTACCAGAAGACAGCAGAAAGCAAAGAATTGAAGAAGATCACAAAGTATCAAGATCTGAGATTCAAAATTGAAAGATTATGGCATAAACTGGCCATGCTGGTCCCAGTGGATATTAGGATACTGGGTACTATACCAACAAATCTTGGATGGCACTTAGAAAATGTACACAGTGACAACATTTCCATCTGTCAGTTGCAAATGACTGCACTGCTTGAATCCACACATATACTATGCAGACACATGATGGCATTCTAGGTTCTTGGGAAGAACTCAATGCATATGAAGGTCAACAGCAATCAAAGAATTGGCAGCTGTAACTGCACATTTTCATGCATATACTACTACTTCTAAGAATAATAATTCATTAAACTTGTCTACCTGACACCCAATTTGTTGAAACAAATTCGCATAAGAATTTCATATTCATTCTAAAAGCACATCTTAGTAATGGAATGGGGAAACCACTTTTGGAGCAAGGAAAGAAGCTAACAATGGCTGTGCTGCCCCCCCCCTCCCCCATTCACACACCCTTGAACTCAAGTAAGACTAATGTGTGAATGTACTTTTGCACAAACAATACATTAAATTGTTAGCTTCCAGGAACTGCCTGGGAACTGAAATTGCTTTCTAGGGGGGGAAAGGGACAACTGTCATGATCATTAGCCATTAATGAGCTCTTGGTCAACCCTGTATTTAATAATTAAAACAATTAACATTTTTTGCAGCCAGTTGCCCATGATTGTGTCATGTCCCACTTATTTTCAGGTTGGCTTCATGTAGGGGGCCTTGGATAGCATTTTATACTTTCTGGAAGTTACAATATGTATGCTATTAATTAAATTAGAATGGCCAAATTTTTAAAACAAGACAAAACAATTGATCCTTCTGATTTAACAGCAATTGGTCTTTCTGATTTAACAACAATTAATCTTTCTGATTTAGCAGCAATTTATCTTTCTGACTGAACAGGCAATTGGTTTTTCTGATTTAACTGCAATAGGTCTTTCTGATTTAACAATAATTAATCATTTTGATAGCAAATTGATAGCGAGATCAAGTGAGGTACTAATACCACTCTATAAAGCCTTGGGAAGACCACACCTAGAGTACTGCACCCAATTTTGGTCACCATATTATAAAAAAGATGTTGAGACTCGAGAAAAAGTACAGAGAAGAGCAACCAGGATGATTAGGGGACTGAAGACTAAAACATATGAAGAATGGTTACAGGAACCATTGCCAGTCTACTGAAACCAGGACTCGTCTACTGAAGAGAAGGACCAGGGAAGATCTGACAACAGTGTTCCAATATTTGAGGGGCTGCCACAGAGAGGAGGAAGGGGTCAAGCTATTTTCCAAAGCACCCAAAGGCCAGACAAGAAATAATGGATGGAAACTGAACAAGGAGAGATTTAACCTGGAAATAAGGAGAAACTTTCTGACAATGAGAACAATCAACCGATGGAACAGCTTTTGCCCTTGGAAGTTGTGGGAGCATTATCACTGGAGGCTTTCAAGAAGAGATTGGACTGCCATTTGTCAGAAATGGTGTAGGGTCTCCTGCTTGGAAAGGGGGGTTGGACTAGATGACCTACAAGGTCCCTTCCAACTCTGATTTTCTGTTATCTGTTAACAATTGATCTTTCTGATTTAGCAGAAATTGATCTTTTCATCAAACAACAATTGATCTTTCTGGTTTAACATCAAGTGCTCTTATGTCCTTATAATTCCAGAGATTTGGATTTTTTCTTTTTTGACCAGTGCATAACTAAGGCACTACTTTATCAGGAAACTGTTTTGCAACTGTAGGAAACTGAGATTTGCATCACCAGGTAGTCACAATTGCCAACAGAGCCCAAGCTTTAAGCCTTCACCGTGGAAGGTTATGGGGATAAAAAGCCAACTTTCAGGTAAACTGATTTTTCCATATTTGACGATCATCACAGCAATATGCAAAGCACTTCCCACTTCACTGCTTCCATTGTGACAAAACAGCCCATAACCATGGAACCCCTGGGGTAGCAGTAGCTTTAGGAGACAATGCAAAAGAGCAAGCTTCATTTCAGCGGATATGACATATGGAATGAACAACCACGAAGCATAAAATGTAACCTATGCCAGGCATATTTGCTTTTGTTCCAATACACCATTCATGGTGACCTCTTCAACACTTCACCTTGCTTCGTTTGACTGATAAAGATTTCTCTTGCTCTCTGTGTCGAAGAATTACACTCTCATCCACACTCATTTGTTTCTTTGGCTGCCAAGGCAGCCCTGAACAAAGCTGAAATGCTAACTATTTAACTGGGGTTATAGAAAAACAAAAACAAAAATAAAGCAACACTATTCAATGTTAATATTATTTGTTTTCTAAAGGACAACACTCCATTGTTTGCCAAAAAATGCTAATGGTTGGCAGTACAGGAATTTAACTTCAAAGGCAGTGTGTATAGTGTCTGTGAAGATTTAATAGTACGAAAAATTGTGATTGTAACTGAAGCATAATGAAGAAACAACATATCCCAAACAGACATACAAACTCCACGATTAGCATTTGTTGAATAGAGATGTGTTCAAAGCAACAGTAAACAATGTACTGAAATACAGCTCTTTTATCTTCTGCCTTAAAAGGCACAAACCAGAATGTGATCATGTGACTGTGGGGTAGGGTGGGAGTGAAGGCAGAAGTCAGAACTTTAGACATAGGTATATCTGGGGAAAGTCCATTGTAACTTTGAATGGTAGTTAAGCAGTCACTTGTAAATTGAGGATTACCTGTACTGACTTTTAGCCATGTTGGAACACAACATGTAAATAGCATTACAAGAAGCTTGACATAGTTTCAGGCCAATGTCAACACAACACAAAGTGCTGCACTCTCAAAATTTCTCTCTGAAGCCAGATAAACAACTGCAACTATAGGAAATCCTGTTTTAAATTTGGGGCTAACCTACTGTTGAGCCAGAATGGTTTTTTCTTCATCCTGATTGGTTGGGAGTCTTGGTCTGTGTTTATTGGACTTGGAGTTTGCTGTGTTCTGCTTGATTGGTGTTTCTAATATCTTCTGTCTGCCTGATGATGGCAGATGAGATTCTGCAGAAACATTGCTACAACTTTAAAAGTACAACTATAATGACGTGGGAAAATATCTGAACAAAGCTGAATACCATACATGTAAGTACCCGTGAAAACTCTCTCTCTCTCTCTCTCTCTCTCTCTCTCTCTCTCTATGTATGTATGTATGTATGTATGTATGTTATATGTATGTATGTATGTATGTATGTATGTAGGTATGTAGGTATGTAGGTATGTATATATGTATGTATGTATGTTTTCTGAATCTCTATCTATACATATGTGTGTATCTATACACACACGAGAACCCAGATTGTTGGTGGCAATATGCTGACTCTGTAAACCGCTTAGAGAGCCTGGGCTATAAAGCACTAGGAAGCAGTATATAAGTCTAAATGTTATTGATATATATCAATATATCAATGGCAGCAGAGTTGGACAGTGGAGAGGAACATGGGCCAGTCCTGGAATCTGGGGAGGGCTTGGACGAGGGATTTGCATCGGACACAGAGATGTGGCCAGGGCCATCTGAGAGTTATGTGCAGACTCCGGACCCTCCAGAATCTGACATCAACGAGGCAGAGGAAAAAAGGAAGCCGGCTCCCATTGCACGCTTGCGCAGAGCTGCCAGAAGGCAAGAACAGCTAAGACAAAGGGGTGATTTGGAAGTAAGGCTTGGAGATGATTGGCCCCTCCCATAAGATATAAAGGAGGAGCAAAGGGACATGAGCCTTTGCAGGAAGCAACTTTGTTTGTTTTGGTCAGTTTAAACTCTGAAGCTCTGTGTTGAATATGCTCCGTTTGGCCTTGTATAGCTAATTGGCAATTTAATCATTGGCCGTATTTCAAGGGAGATAGAGGTGGGTGCTTATCAGCCTTATCCCAAAAAGATTGTGGCAGACTTCTGTTGAACTATTCATAAACTGTTTAAGACTCATTATGAGCTGTGAATGCACATAATTCACAGCTGTTTAAATTAAAAAAGAAGGTTTTTGGGAACAGCATGTGATTGTTTCTGTCTCAGGAAGCCTTGGTCAGAACACATCCATCCCCACTTCACATAATCACATTAGAAATTTTAATCATGATCCTAACAACCCTAGAATTCCCTTCCCTTAGAAGCTATGAATGCTTCTATATATACAGCTAGTTCTTGACTTACACAATTTATTTAGTGACCTTTCCAAGTGACAACAGCATTGAAAAAAAGTTTTTTTCAATGATCGTTTTTCACACTTATGACCATTGAAACATCCCCACAGTCATATGACCAAAATTCAGATGCTTGGATATTTATGTTCGTTGCAGTATCCCAGGGGTCATGCCATGACCTTTTGCAACCATCTGGGAAGCAAAGTCAATGAAGAAGCCAGATTCACTTAACAATTGTATGATTCACTCAACAATTATGGCAAGAAAGGTTGCAAAATTGGGCAACATTCATTTAATAACTGTCTTGCTTAGCAACAGAAACTTTGGGGCTCAATTCCTAAGTCGAGAACTACCTGCATTAGAAGTGCACCTGCTTGAAATCTGATTGGAGATAAGAGGTGCTTGGAGCGGCTCAGCACCAGAGCAGCAGCTCTTCCTCAAAATGAATACAACATGGACATCATGCCAAGACTGTCATTCCCAAAGAATGTGGGGCAGAATAAGCCAGGTGGAGTCAGGTCAAGATCCAAATTTGATTTAATTAAAATACAACTAAACCTAATACAATGATCTCCCACACATTTAAGAATCCTCCTGCCCCACGGTCAGAAAATTTAAACCTACCATGGCACCTTCTGGAACAATTCCAGCAACCTCAACCAGACTTTATGGAGGCCACAGGTCTTTGGACTTCTTTGGAACAATTCAGGGATTCCAAATAAGTCCGCATTCCCAACCTCCAGAAATTACTTTCATCCCCAACTGCAAACTACCACAAAGATTTCATTTTCTGATATGGAGCAATTGATGTCCACCAGGTGCAGAACTCAAGAGCATTGAATATGGTACTAAGTTGATCAGGGGATTTTCATGCTTAAAGAATGAGGTTTGTACATCCTCATCTGCCATTGAGAAACATCAATCTTTGGAAGAGAAAGATTGACAGGACTAAATATTCCAAAAATCAATTTCATCTCTGCTTGTGGTAAAAAAGACTATCGCATCCATAAAGGCAAAAGCTAAAAATAAGAGTTTAAATGTCAGCACTGAGCCCTGGTGGCGCAATGGTTAGAATGCAGTATTGCAAGGAAACTCTGCCCACAGCCTGGAGTTTGTTCCTGACAGGCCGCAAAGTTGATTCAGCCTTCCATCCTTCTGAGACTGGGAAAGTAAGAGACCCAGATTGTTGGGGGCAATGTGTAAATAATGCTTCTACACCAGGGCTGTCAAACGTGCGGCCCATGGGCCAGATGCTGTCCACGCCGATGCCTGGTTTCGTGAAGGGGGGGAAGTCATGATACTTCACATGATGCCACCATGACTACATGAGTTTGACACCTCTGTTCTACGCTGTAATCTGTCCAGAGAGTCCTGTAAAGCTCTCTGGGGCAGCATATAAGTCTAAATGATATTGCTATCTGCATGGATTATTTTTGGTAATTGCCTTTATCAACAATGTGCATAATGTCACTTTTAAATGGGAAAAGACCTCAACTTTTTCTAAAGGTGGATTTAGGAGTTCTTTTCCCAATCGTCCACTGGGAAGAAGGAAGGATAGAAGAAAAGGGGTTTCCTTCCATAGGGGAAGTGAGAAATTGTGCTTTGGGAATTCAGCAAAATGTTTCAAAATATTTTCTGTTTTACATTAACCCTGTTTAACTCAAGGTTTGTTCTATTAATATTTAATGGTGAAAAGGGTTCTTCTCTCAGTTAGTTAAGCTAGAAACCCACTTCTTACATCTATTAATTTGCCAGCCTGTCTCAGAAGAGCAACACTGGTTTCCCAGCTTTTGGCTTTGCTGAGGGATGAGCTCAGACAGACAGAATTTTCTGTAAAGTAAGACATCCTTTGAGTCAAGTTTTACTACCGTTGAACTCATTGATGCAACTATCTTGGCAGCAGTACGGAGGTGATTCACTGTTGCCTCCATGGGAATGTCTTTCCCCACATTTCAATCTAGCCAACATCTCTGATATTCACTGACATTCTCCCACCCACCCTCTCACCTGGGCTGATCCTGCTTAGCTGCCCAGCCCAGCCAAAGTTAGCGATACTTTGGGCCTAACATCAAGTTCTGAGGCCATGAATGCAGATGTGCTTTCCTGTTCCAGAATTCTCAAACCCAATGGCTGATTAGCATAACACAGAGATGTGCATTTCGCAATAAATTATTGGACATGCCTTAGAAAAAATCAAGATTAAATTGTCTATGGAGATTCTCAGTTATCCAGGTCATGGTTATCCCAAAGGTGCTTTTTCAAGAGCAACTTTCTGGTATTTCTTGGATGACATTTCACTTCTCATCCAAGAATGACTCTCTAAAAGCATGCAAATGACCAGCTATCTGCAAGGAGTATAAATCTTTAAAAGGAGTATAAATCTATAAAATTAACAGAGTTGGAAGGGACCTTATAGTCATCTAGTCCAACCCCCTTTTCAAGCAGGAGATCCTACACCATTTCTGACAAATGGCAGTCCAATCTCTTCTTGAAAGTCTCAAATGATGAAGCTCCCACAACTTCTGAAGGCAAGCTGTTCCATTGGTTGATTGTTCTCACTTGCAATTCTTTTATTTTTTTCTAGGTTGAATCTCTACTTGATCAGTTTCCATCCATTATTCCTTGTCTGACCTACCAGTGCTTTAGAACATTGCTTAACCCCTTCTTCTCTGTGGCAGCCCCTCAAATATTGGAAGACGGCGATCCTGTCTCCCCTGGTCCTTCTCTTCACAAGACTAGCCAAGCCCAGTTCCTTCATATGTTTTAGTCTCCAGTCCCCTAATCATCCTGGTTGCTCTTCTCTGTCCTTTTTTTAGAGTTTCAACATCTTTTTTATAGTGTAGTGAACAAAACTGGATGCAGTACTCTAGGTGTGTACTAAGTACTTAAGGCTTTATAAAGTGGTATTAGTACCTGACTTGATGTTGATTGTCTTCTTGGATGAGAAACATCTTCAAAGAAAAACTAGAAAGTCCAGTTGCCTCTTGAAAAAGCACCTTTGGGTCAATGTTGAATTCCATATGCCTTAGCGCTATGGGCTTCTTTGACTATGAGCTACCCTCTCAGATTTGATAGTGTTTGTGAAAGCAAACAGCAATGTCACACCGTGCATTTCTCTTATACCAAGTCAGATCAATCATTACTGACTCAATAGCAACTTTCTCCAATTCAAGGACTTCAAGTTAAGGCACTGAACTAGAGTCCCATTTACATCATATGTAGATCTACCCTTCAAATGGTTGCTAAGCATGCTTGAATGACATTGCAACTACTAGGTTGGATGCAAGCATGCTTGCTTTAACATCCCCTCTTTCTAAAAAGCTGTGTTCCTGATTGATCTCATAAACAGATTTATTGCCAAGTGACAAAATACTGCTTTATCAACAAAACAAAGTCTGACATCGACCCCACTCCCCACAACACACCCAAATGTCACAAACTAGTGAAACAACTCTCAATAACTCTTTCATAATTCTAAGTGCGTTCTGAAGAATGATTAGGACTGATAGGATGATATGGTAGTTATCATCAGGATAAACAGTTGGTAAAGCTGCTTTAAGAGATTTAATAGCAGCAAATAAAAAGATTCTGAGCTTAGCATGACTCCTTTTCCCCCAAAGAGTTTCTTTTAAAGAAAAATTTTTGTTTTAAGGAAACAAATTAATAGTTTAAAAATATATATTATTGTCTTGAGTGCTGTTCAGATAGAAACAGCAAGGACAGAATTGTTATTATTAGAAAAACAAGCAAAATAAGATGGGTGGGATATAGGCAAGATGTTTATTCCATTTCTGTCTCTATTTTATGGATTTGAATAAGGAAAATGTATGCATATCAGCCAGCGATTTCATCAACCTGCAGAGAACTGATTGTCTGCCCTGGGGAGTTGGCACACATAGAATGACTATTTTAAAGAAAGGAATTCACAATCATTTGGGTATTAATAAGGAAAACATGTTATCTATGCATGGTTGGGTTAAGGAGCACTTGTCCCAGGACTAAACTGAAATTTCAGCTGATGGACAAATCTGTCCATGTCAGTGTTGCTCAGTTTCTCACTTTTCTAACTATAAATTAGGTCCACTGCACAAAAGAGGAAGGGATAGCAATAGTACTTAGACTTATATACTGCTTCATAGTGCTTTACAGCCCCTCTCTAAATATTATTTGTATATTGCTCCCAACAATCTGGGTCCTCATTTTACTAACTTCTGAAGGATGGTTGGCTTGACTCAACCTAGGAAGGAAGGAAGGAAGGAAGGAAGGAAGGACATGGACTTCCATACATAATTTTCTATTCAATAAATGCCCTCTATCTAATGGATATGTGCACATGCCATTTCCCCCTAATATTTATGATTTTTTTTCAAAGCTTTTTCTCATGTATGCATTCTGATTGAATGCTTTTGAGTAATGAACCTATCACATTGAAAAATTTGGACAAGAACAATCGTCAGTGATGGCTGGATACAGTGTTCTCCAAAAGTTTCAGGGTGACTGAGTTGGGTAAGGAGGAGAAGACAGAGGAGTCGGAGGGAGATCATCAACCAGGAGGCATCATACTTATTACATAAGAGTTGTAAATCCAAACCATAATTACCTCAACTACAGTACCTCTAGGTCACTCTGGGATGGGCAACATGGGAAAAGAGCACTGCAATGAATCTTTGGAATCTGTGCACACTCCCTACATGCACACATAATGTTGTCAAATATGTGTGCTGACCATAGCAAGTGGGGCAAAGCAGAATCTTTTATCAGATGATGTTCTGGGCTATAAGGGAATGGCTCAGTACAATTCTAATTGAAAGGGGAGAACAGGCGCTTCAAAATTACTCATCAACTTGGACAGCAAATTGAAGCCACATATAGTCTTTCCAGCTCTGTCAACCATCTGCACTCTGCTTTGATATGTTATGAAAATGTGAAAATGTGGCATGTGAGGAGGGGACAAGCAAAGAATCAATGGGCTCCTATCAACAAGTGTACTAGTTGCAGACAGAGCAGAAGTTAAAGACCCAGCCAGGATTGATACAAAGCAGAACACCCTTATAAGGTTAATATGCAAAGCTATACATCTGTCCAAGAAGTAGACCGAGGAGGGATAAAACTGTAAACCTAGAGGAACAATAATAATGTTCAAGAGGTTTGGTTTGCAGCAGCTGCTGTTCAGAAGTGGCCTTAGTTTGACATTGCCTTGCAAGGCTGGGAATATGACTCAGAAAGGAAAAGAACTGGTGGATGCAAGATTCTGATAATTGGCAGGCTGAGAAAATATGAGCACAGGATAAGGGAGGGTTGCTTGCCTCTTAAGCATCCTACACATCGCAGGCTCAGCCTTTGTACAAATAGGGGAAAATAGAAAGAACTGCATGGCCTACAAGCTAGGAGGGTTGGCATGCCTATATTGGCATCTTGGATATGGTAATGCTACTGAAGCTGGCAGAGATGGCAAAATTAACTGTTTTGATTAGAGATAATGGAGTTGCCAGTCTTATAAGAGACTGGAAACCATTTATGGATTTTGTATGCGCTAAATATAATAACCGAGAATGCAGTATTGCAGGATAACTCTGCCAACTGCAGGCAGTTTGATCCTGACTGGTTCAAGGTTGACTCAGCCTTCTGTCCTTCTGAGGTTAAATGTAAAATGGCAATTGTTGCAGGGCAATATGCTCTGTAAACCCCTGTCAACAAAGCACTATGCTGGAAGGGGCTGGCATCTCTCTGTCTCGAGGGCAGCCCCATGGGCCAGATCTAACCACATCATGGGGCAGATGTGGCATGCAGGCCTTGTGTTTGACATGTCTGAACTAAATACTCTGGCTTCCTCTACTTTGGATATATTTTAAATACATTGTTGTATCTGTTGCTTCTATTGTGCCTTTAAAAAAATAAACTCATCAGTATGGCTATGAGTGTTTCTGAGGTGGGATGTAGACTTTGAGAGATTGGAAATATACATGCAAAAATATTTTTATCCACTAATAATGTAGCATAGATGATTCTATTTTTTCAATTATAGATGTAACCAAAAGCATGTAATTTCTCTACAGCTGATAATCACTGATCTCAACCCATTCTCCAAGATACCAATCAATGCCAGAGAAGTGAATTTGGAAAATGCAGTCTTATTCCTCCATACTGTGTATAGTTTGGGGGAAAGCATGGGAAATTAAACTGGGACAGGCACCTTATTTCCATGCCAATATGGCTGAGCCATGGTTGCATGCATTTCTTCTGTTATTTCACTTTGCTGGACTTGACATGATATCTTCTACAAATTGGCCCCCTGTCAGTGATGTCCAAATGGGCTTCTATTCATTAAATGTACATCCCACTTTTTCAAAATTTAACCCAGCAAGATATAAATTTAAATATCAAAAAATGTATATACCCTTGATGGACTTGGAGAGTGACAAATTGAAAAATGGATTATATTTGAAATTTATTTGATCTTTTCCAGGTTTAGTAGACTGTTACAGATCATGAGATGAATTTATTCTTAATCTTACTTATATACGGGGTGGATTTCTACCAGTTCGCACCTATTCGCTAGAACTGGTTGTTAACATTCTAAGCAGTTCGGAGAACCGGTTGTTAGGAGAAATTACTGGCCTAATCCTGTAAGGAAGGCAGGAAGGAAACATTCTGGTGTTGCTTACAGAAACTGACTCTCTGTTAACCCTTATTGCATTCTTGGCAGGACTAGACTTCCTGTCTCAGGAATGTCTCTGGAGTTTTTTTCCCCTCCTTTGCTGGTACTTTGCTTGTGTGAAGTCATTGAAAAAAATGACTTACAACCATTTTTCATACTTATGACTGTTGCAGCATCCCCACAGTCATGAGAGGCCAGGCAAGGAGATGCATGCCTCAATGTGAGTGATGTTGAGTTGGCCACACCCAGCCAGTAACATGACTACCAAGCCACATCCACCCAGTCACATGACCACCAAACCATGCCCACCAACTAAGCCACGCCCACAGAACCAGTTGCTAAAAAATTTGAACCCCACCCCTGCTTATATATCTACCTCAGTAGTAAATCTACTGAAACCCCAGAACACAAATCAGTCATAACCTACTTGACCAATTGATTATGGTGACCTGCCTCAGCCTGATCCATTTCAGTACAGGTAGTCCTTGACTTACAACCACAATTGAGACCAGAATTTCTCTTGCTAAGCAAGGCAGATAAGCTGTGAGTCACACACAATTTCATGACCTTTTCTCCTCATGGTTGTTAAGCAAATCATTCCCATTCTTAAGTGAATCCGGCTTCCCCATTGAATTTGCTTGTCAGAAGCCAGCTGGGAAGGTTGCAAACACATTAATTCCAGATAGCTGCAACCCTCCTAAATACATGCTGGTTGCCAAATTCTCAAATTTTGATCACGAGACCATGAGGATGCTGCCACGGTTGCAGTGTAAGGATTGGTTGTCAGTCACTCTTTTCAAAGCCATTGTAACTTGCTAAATGAATGGTTGTAAGTCAAGGACTACCTGTATTTAGAAACAATGGTCATGTAATGAATATAAGCATGGCAACCCCACTTCTTTTCAGGTGTGCCACAACAAAAATGAGAGGGCAGAATATACTAATCAAGTAATAACTAACATCCACCAACCTTAACTCAACAAATACCAGTATTAAGGTTATTTAATAAACAAAAGTCTTTCCACTCAATGCCAAAAACATTATAGGTTTAAACAAGTCATTCCCTCAAAGGTAAATTTAGGAAGGAGCGAGGAACAGTGATTTAGCAAAGATATTAAAGCCCATCAGTACACCAGCATGTGAGGTGTTCTAGAGAACAGTCCTTAGCATGGATGAATTCATTGTCTTCTCTGACAGCTAGGACAAAACAAATGGTAATATTTTATTAGCATATCAGTGTAAGAATCCAATAAAAACATTTGCTCTTTTCCCTGATGGAACCAATTACCATCATTCACCACCACACTAAAATAATTCCAGGAGATGCAAATGAAGCAGTTCACGAGAGCAGTGCTGATCTCGGGCTGGGCAGTAAGTAGCTTTTCCCAAGTTTTCTGCATGCTGAGCATCGTGTCCTATCACAATGGAAAGAGGGACGATAAGAAGAATTGGGGGGGGGGGAAGCACATATTGAAGGGTGAAATAAGTAAGGGCTTCATTGGCTACGTGAGACCATGAATGAAATCACTGATGTTCACTAATATCAGCTTTAGGGATATAGTGAATTCCCCAATACAGACAAGCCTTGACTTACAACAGTTCGTTCAATGACCATTCAAAGCTACAATGGCAGTGAAAAAAGTGACTTACAGCCATGTTTCACACTTATGATCGTTGCAGCATCCCCATGGTCACGTGGTTTACATTTGGATGCTTGACAACTGACTCACATTGATGACAGTTACAGAGTCCTGGGGTCACCAGACCATCTTTTGTGACCTTCTGACAAGCAAAGTCAATGGGGAAGCCAGGTTCACTTAACAACCACATTATTAATTCAACAACTGTAGTGATTCACTTAACAACTGTGGCAGGACTGGTCATAAAATGGGGTAAAATTAATTTAATTAAATTAATTAATTTATGCTTAGCAACATAAATTTGAGGCCCAATTGGGCTTGTAAGTCAAGGACTATCTCTATTAGCAATAGGAAATTATTTATTTATATTTTTAGTCATATCAGCTCTTGGAAAATACTAATTTATTTAAATGGCTACTTAAATATTACCGCAAACCATTTTATTGTTTGTTTTTAAATTGTATATCAAATATTTAAAGTAAAGGAGAAGACATACCATATTTAATAAAGGCAGCGATTATAATTTCCATATTTCATTTTTTTAAAACAACGATCTCAGGAACGAAATATAACAATCTCTCCCCCCCCCCCTCACACACACACACAAAAGTCTTGATCTGGATGTGTCTACTGTATGCATATTCAAATGTAAAAACAAATGAAAGACTAATTTGGTGCTTGTTTTTAACATATTGTGCAATTTGCTCCTTAGAGTCTTAAAACTAATTTAGTTTTAATGAGTGCTCTGCCAATTTTTTTTCCTACATTATTCCAGCCATTGTCATTCAATCTGATGGAAATAAATCGCTTTCAAATTTTTTCCCCCAAAGAAGAAAATTTTGCTGAAATTCTTGCTGCTTCGCTGCCACTTTTTGGTGCTTAGCTTAATTATGAAATAGATCAGGAATACAAGCACAGAAATGGTCTTATCTTTCCTCCATTGGCTTCCCTCATTTCCTTTTCCATCAAATCCCAAGAAGAGACATCTTGATGTGTCAAACATTATACAGAAAGTTATATTATGGAGGAATTTACATCATGAAGAAACTTGTATTATGCAGGAACTTACATAATGGAAAAAGAGACTTAATGCCTTAACCATGGATGTCTGGATGCAAGGAATATACAGTATGTAACGAACTGTTCTACCTTTCTTTGAGCAATCATCTTTTCAGAGTCCTCCAGCCTTCCTAACTTCCAACTTTCCATTAAATCTCAAAAGAAGATCTCCTGGAGGAGCTTTTTCTTATAGGTCTTTTTTTAGATGAGCCCACATGGGCAGCTGCTGTAGGAAGGAAGCTAGATCATGCTGCAAAGATCAGTTACAGAAGACTGAAATGGGGTAGCCTCCTTCACACATCTATCCAATACATCAGCTGAAAAACACCCTCCCAAAATTATCTGAAAAATGTTCAAGCACCTTGAGAAAGAGGTAGAAAGACAGAGCCCTCTCTTGCTGAGGAAGGAAACTCAGAACCTACTTTTCCAGATTTAGGCCTCCTGCCACCATCTAGTTGGAGTCTGAAGAAATGCTTTGTTGCACTTTATCTCCTGTAGTAAAGATGCTTTTTCAAAAGGCGCTTGGACTTTTTCTGTTTAGCTTGAAGACATTTCGCTTCTCAACGAAGAAGCTTCTTCAGTCCTGATGAGAAGCGAAATGTCTTCAAGGAAAAAATCAATAAAGTCCAGTTGCCTTTTGAAAAAAGCGCCTCTGGGATAGCCGTGACCTGGATGACTGAGACTCTCCATAGATATTATCTCCTGCAATTTTGTGTAAGAAATCCTACAAGGTGACTGCCGAGAAGACAGAACAAGACCAAAAAAAAAAAAAAAAGTTACTGCCATTGTACATCTGGAGGGTGAGTTGGGCAGACCTAGGCTGTTCTGATAATGTCCAAACAGGAGAAATTATCTTATTTTTGAGCAGCAAACTGCTGCTTCATCAGCCTTTTTTGCATTCTAACTAGGGTAGGCAATGGAGAAAAAAAAACCTGTGAGTGTACAAGCACATGCAAAAACAAAACCTTGCTTGCCACTAGAAGTTGCTCCCTACAATTTGAAAGAAAAGAAAGAAAAGAAGCTGTTTAAATGTCTCCTTTCCAAGTCAGCCCCACAGAGTCTGAGCTGCGAATACATTAGCCTTTAATGAAGTGAAACTCTCATCTTGCTGGAGACACCTCATTTAGCGCAATTGTTTCAGAGCCATTACAGAAAGACAATTACAAGGAAGCGGCGAGAGTAATTGGAAATGCTGGCAGGAGTTGGGCGAAATGATAATAAATAAAAATATTCACCCTAATAAGCTTCCAGGAGGGGGTGGGCTGAAGAAAATCAACATAATTAGAACTGAACCTTGGCAAGGAAAAACAGACAGCAGGGTGGCAAGTGCTTGGTGGGTATGGGAAGAGGAGGGGGACAGGGGACCAAAGTGAAATGAACTCAATTATTTACTGGATCTTCAGATCTCAGCACAAGAGTGACCCATAGAGAAATGGACGAGGGAGATGCTCCCTGTGCAGGCAAGATCCGGGATGCAAAAATGATAAGAGTTGGTCTTGAAAAGCCAGGCCACAAATCATTTTTGCCAATGCTTGGGGCTTGCAATTCAAAGAGAACTTCTCCACGTTTTAAAACCAGTGGATTGTCTTCTGAAACAGAGGGATCCTCAGGAAATGCTTGCACAGATCTCCAGATTCTTCTGGTTTCCTCTAAAATGAGCTGAGCAAAGTGAAACTCTCAGCTGTCACAAACTCTTCCATAAAATCCTGATGGGAACAAAGATGATTTGCAAGAGAAGACATGAGATGAGATAGATTGTGAATATACATACATGCTATGGTCTAATAGCATAATATACATGCTATGGTCCCTCACTCCAGCAAATGTGGTTTGTTTCAATCTAACTGAACCCCCTCTGTGTGAACCAGCTATTCAAGATGAGTGCAAAGCAGGAAGCCTTGAATGGATCTCACTCTAGTCAGATTCAAACTGTATGCTCATCTGGCTAGTTTGTGTCTTATTTATTTGCTTTTGGCCAAGCATTTTGTGTGAATCCATCTACTGCAGTTTGCAAAGTGGGCTTAGATCATTGCGATAAGAATTCAGTTTTTCTATCTGATCTTTAGGCTTTTTGAGAATTCTTTCTAATCTCTCTTGATGGTACTTTTGAGCTTTGTTTACTGATGGAGAGATGGTAGTTGGTTTCTGTGTCTATCTTTTCAGCTCTCTGTAGCTTCCCAGATAACTAGACCTCCCAATTGAAGATGACATATGGGAGGCAAGCTCCCATGGGTTTTCTTAAAGGAGGGGGAGTTACAGACTGTTGTAAGAAGACTGTATGATAAAAGACAGAACATTCACATAAAGCTGCTCAAGGTTGAAACTAAACAAGTTGCAAGCATGAGAATTTCACTCAAACTCTTTCTTCCTCTGAAAAACATTTTGCAAGTTTTTTCCCCTTAGAGTAAGTGACAAGAGATATGAAAAAAGTACATATTTTAAGTGCAAATATAAGATATGAGTTTGCCTAAGGTACACTTAAAGCAAAGTTTGTAAGTTTTCCTGGCTGACCTCAGAGCAAGTAAGGAGAGAGAGAGAAAAAAACAAGCATTGCAACATCATGAAGCACGCTCTGTTTGTTGTATGTGATTTATGAAACTGGATGTATGTACCTGTATGTAAGGATGTGTTTGGTATATGGTTTTGTATCAAATATCCAGATCCCATATATTTTTTGCTTTTTGGTATGTTTTTATTGCTTAGTATATTGTGAGCCACCCAAAACCAGTTTGGAGTTGAGTGATAAATAAGTTTAAATAAATGCATACAGGCAGAAGAGGCAGAATTTGCAACACTCAGATTCTAAAAATTCTGTTTCATTTCAGTTGGAAGTTGGAAGAAAAGAAAGCATGGTAAAGTTCTGACAATGATCTTCCTACTCAACTGGCATATAGAAGCAAAAATCAAAATTGACAGGAATCTATAGAGGAGGAGGAGCAGGAAGAGGAGGAAGGAGAAGGAGGAGGAGGGAGAAGGAGGAGGAGAAATTTATGTTCTTGAATAAGGAAAAAGTGAATCTCTCTCTCTCTTTTTTTTTTCTCTTTCTCTCTCTGTCCCTCCCTCCCTCTCCCTCTCTCTCCTACTTACTCTCTCACTACAGTATCACTTAATTATATTCCCACGAGCCCCAGGAAAACTTACCTTCATAAAGGCAACCACATTATATTTTATTTTATGTTTGCCAGAAAGACATCTGATCTACAGAAGCAACTTTAAGCATTATTCTGGAATAGCTATATGAAAGAAGAATGTGAGGAAGAAAAGATTACCTATGGGAAAAAATAATTTCTTTGGGCTGTGTGGAAATGTTAGTTTGCATGAAAAGGAAAAACCAAGTAACTATGATACAGGCTAGTTTGTCAGAAAAAATTTTTTTGCAATAAAACCTATCATTATACAGGATAAGCCATTATCTATTTACTGTAATTTTTTAGACAAGAGTTATGGGATTAGATGCAATCCTTTCTATTTAATGTCAAAACATTTCTTAATAAGAGGAAAATGTTGACTCTACACATCATCTCTCATGCCAACACTTTTTCAAGGCTTATGTTTAGACCCACTTAGCAATAATACTTAAGATGTCCTTATTTTCACCTCTTTTCCCACCTCTAATACTTTAATATTCCTTTTTTCAAGATGACTTGGAGTCAAGCATTCCTGGGGCACAAAGATACAGGACAAATGTTTGTGTTTCTGCTCTTTGGTTTACAGACAGAATCTAAAATCTAGTCCTATTCATGTTCCTACACCCCTTCAATCAAAAGTACAGATACATACACAGCTCTTGAGCTTCTGTCTTCAGCGGAAATGTTTGTTTGATTTTTCCTGAGAAATAGTAGCTACCAGATACAGTGATTCAAGCAGAAAGGACATTGGGGGAAAAAAAATCAAGTCCTCATCACTCTTTTCCTAAGAACTCCACTGTACATTTCTGAGTTTAACCGTTCAGAACTTGGTGGTATGCTGGAACATTCAACAAAGCACAAGCACAAGAGTTAAACAGTGACAAGGGAAGACTTCTACAACAATTCAATCAGATTTTGT
Source organism: Laticauda colubrina (assembly GCA_015471245.1). Classification (NCBI taxonomy): domain Eukaryota; kingdom Metazoa; phylum Chordata; class Lepidosauria; order Squamata; family Elapidae; genus Laticauda; species Laticauda colubrina. The sequence goes on along the minus strand of BLBF01000059.1, from coordinate 13,642,598 downwards.
CTGCAAAGGACACATTCTTGGCAATTCTGCACACTCAAATTCAATTAGATGAACCCAGGAACAAATGTAGTTTCCCAGACTTAATTATTGCAAAATATCACAGGAAGAAATCAGTACATATCACATACTGCCATGGCTTCCCAGTCCATCCATCCAAATGTCTATACTATCTCAATTTCATAATTCTGGTATATAAGAATATCAATAGCAATCTTAAACTATAATCAAATAACAACTAATCAAAAGTACAAAAAAGATAGCTATAGTTGTTCCCCTGGTGGCTTGAGATATCAACAGACCAAAAGGAAGGTTTTCAAAAGTCTATGGAGATTCTCAGTCATCCTGGTCATGGTTGTCCCAAAGGTGCTTTTTCAAGAGGCAACTGGACTTCCTTGTTTTTTTTAAAAAAATACATTTTGCTTCTCATCCAAGAAGCTTCTTCAGCGTTGACTGGATGGTGATGAATGGAAGGATTTATATCTCTTGCAGAAAGCTGGTCATTTGCATGCTTTTAGAGTAGTTGACCAGTTGTTTTTAAGGGATATAAATCCTTCCTTTCTCCACCATCCAGTCACAGCTGAAGAAGCTTGTTGGATGAGAAGTGAAATGTCTTCAAAGAAAAACAAGAAAGTCTGGTTGCCTCTTGAAAAAGCACCTTTGAGACAAGGTTTTCAAAGGCTTCCTAAACAACAAGAGTGAAGCTACCAACTCTCTCTTCAGAACCAATACATTCCATACCATTTTGGGCACAACTGGGAAGACTGGCCCACACCTCCTCATTTCATGTAGGGCAACACTCATTACTAGGCTGACATTGGAGAAATTGGAAGTTGCAATCCAATTCATTGAGATGGTACCAAATTGGTGAATTAGAACCCTAATATCTACACCATCCTCAGCAGGGAGCTCTTGAGATAGGGATATCTGAAAGTAAACACACATGTGCATATGCACACAGAAAAACACACCGACAGAGGATTTTCTCCCTAATTTTCTCCTTCAAGTTTGTATATTTTTACTTATTTTAATTCTGGAAATATGTTAGCTTGGAATTGTTGAGATATTCCTCTTGTGACACCAAGGAACTTTCTTAAGAGAAAATCCATTGATTGACCCTCTTATTAACAGTTACAGACAATTGATTTTCAAATATAATTAATGCCAAGGATGGGGAAAAATGAGTTTAGTTTAATTTTTCAATAAAAATTAAATTAATTTATAGTTTCCAAATTGACGGGCAAACCAATATATATGTTTCTGTTGTTTTTTCCTAGTTCTCCAAGCATGAGGTGATTCCCTGATTAAAAGACTCATTAAAAATAGACATGAAAAAGTCTTGTGTACAAGAATATGCAGACCTTTTAATGCACATGAGGTGACATACAGATATTCCTGCGGATTAAAGGGAAAAAAGGATAGACAAAGGATTAAGGTGAAATGGGATAGAATGAATGTGCTCGAATAAAATGCAAATCTTACAGAATGTAGAGCATATTCTGACTCTTCTCCCACAAGCCCCCCCCCCCCCCCCCCCCCGGGATAAGTTCTTCTCACCTTAGAAGTTATAACTGAATTTGTATTTTATATAACGTGATAATCCTATTTTGAGTGCAGCTTAGCTGAACACCGAAGATAAAAACCGAACAAAACCTCAATTCATTTTGCATCATCAGATTTTTGTTTTTAAAGGGCTGTGGGGGAAACCAATCAATTCACGAATTTAGGTTTGTTTGTTTTTCTTACTTTTGGGAATAAATTTTCTCTTAGCACCTCCTGGAGGAAGGGAGAGAAAACACATTGCAAATACTTGTGGTATCATTTCACATGGCGTTGCCCTGATAGCTGTGGGCAGCAACGGCATATAGAACAGCTGGAACAGAGGGTGTAGTTGTACATCTCCTCCCAAAGCAGATGTTGCTGCAGGGCAAGGAGAGAAGGCTGACATACGGTTGTTTAAAATAAAGAAAATAGAATTTTGGAAGCTGCAATATGCCCAAAATAAGAGTTATTTTTTTTAAAAAAGGGAGGGAGGGAGGGAAGGAAACAGTCAAGTAAAGTAGAATCCCTCGATTGCCAAGTGGATGGAATATCTGACTGTTTCTTTTTCCTTCAAAAAGGGCAGCAGCTTTTAATCAATAAATGCATACAAAATCCACAAAATAGAAGTATTTTAGGCATCAATGCATCAATGTAAATATGCTTCTTAAAGCTTCTGTAGACATCACCTTTTCAAATCTTTCTTGACAGAAAAGACTGCTGGAGATTTCCAACTGATCTGGATTTTAAATTTGTGTATTTGCTGGTGGCTACTCTGTTTGATAGTACAGGTATTCCTTGACTTACAACCATTTATTTAGTGACTATTCAAAGTTAAACAGCAGTGAAAAAAGTGACTTATGACTGTTTTTCACATTTACGACCATTGTAGCAACCCCTTAGTCACATGATCAAAATTTGAATGTTTTGCAACTGACTCATATTTATGATGGTTGCACTGTCTTGGGAATCATGTGATCAACTTCTGTGATCTGCCAATGGGGAAGCCACATTCACTTAACAACCATATTACTAACTTAACAATTGCAGAGATTCTCTTAACAACAGTGGCAAGAAAGGTGGTAAATGGGGAAACACTCACTGAGCAAATGTTTCACTTAGCAATATAAATTTTGAGCTCAATTGTAGTCATAAATCTAGAACTATCTGTGCTAGTTCCTAATCAAACAATAACTTTATATTTATCCTTTGGAAGCACTTTGTTAAAACATAATCAGCACAGTTTCTTTAATGCTCTCCACTTAAGACGATCTTAAGTATCTCTAGTAGGATGAATATTTATGCGTCGTCCCCCCAAAGACCAGAGATTTGTATAACATATGCATATGCTGATTGATATTTACAAAATTACATCAAGAAATAATTTCAGGTCATGCTAATGGGGAAGACTATGAGCAGTTGTGTTGAGTGCTACCTCGGTCTGCCATCTAGTTAAGACTAAGATTCTCCCACTCTTTATTTATTTAAATTACTGGAAACACAGAGGACATGTTCAGATTTGTTTTGAATCTCTTTTCTATCAAATTCCATTCATTTGTTGAAAAAGAATTTGTTCTGGCACTCTCTTCTCATAGAAGAGAAGTGTGGAGAAATTCTCACTTTTAAAACCTATGAAAATGATTGTCCTGCTTCCATTGTGTCCTGTCACCATGAGTTGTGGTGGCCTAGTGGTTAGAATGCAGTATTGCAGGCAAACTCTGCCCATAACCTGGAGTTCAGTTCTGGTGGGCTCAAGGTTGAATCAGCCTTCCATCCTTCCGAGGCTGGTAAAATGAAGGAGCCAGGTTGTTGGACTGACTCTGTAATCTGCTTAGAGAGGTAATAAAGCACTGTGAAGCAGCATATAAGCCTAAGTGATATTGCCATTGTATCACCAACTTTCCAGCAGTCTGATTCCCCACCTTCACCCGCTCCCATCCCAGCTTTCCATACATCAGTTCAATCCCTTGTATTTCTCCATCCACAAATGGGATGGGAATTTCATGTGGCCATGTGTTTCCAGATTTATTTCAATGAAAAAGGGTGTCTACTAAGAGATGTTCAAATAAGTAGACACCTGGTGTTACTGAAGTAGGACACCTAGCCATCTTCTACTACAAACATGCACAAGGATGTTGATGACCTTGCTGAGATATTTGAAAATACCAGTTCTTGAAATGTGAGATGCATGGCTGGCTGGGGCATTCTGGGAATTGAAGTCCATGCATCTTAAAATTGCCAAGGTTGGAAAACCCTGACATAGAGCAACAAATGGAACAAAAGTCTGGAAACATCTAATCTGTATGCTTTTCCAGATCACTTACATCTGCTTCAATTGCTGATGTGATCTAATCAGCCCCATGTTATGAAACTTTAGTTTAAATGGATAGTGAATCTTGGAGAAATGTCTTCTCATCTACATGTTCATTTTTGGGGTGGGGTTTTGGCTGTTCTTGTAACTGAACAGGCATTTTATAATAACTATTCTCTCCACCTTGGTTACAAGCATGGAGAGCTCTGGGGGAATTCCCCAGAGATGCCTCAATTATCTTGGCCTCCCCTTCTTGCTTCCTATGGAATTGGGAGTCAACCAGTGCTAGTGCTGAAGAGGAAGGAGCGGAAGCCATGACCGCCTCCCCTTGATAGGTCCTGTTGTTTGTTTTTTCTGTTTCACAAAGTCTGAACTGATGTCAGAGCTGTGCCCTCCGCCTCTTGCAACATCCCCCACCTCCATCCCAGGGTGGCATTCTGGGCTCCCGGCCAAATGTTTCTCACTAATGTGGATTCAATAAGGCTGGAACTCAGGAGTATTAGATTTCTGGCCACCTGTTGGGACAGCTTAAGATATATTTTTGAAGGCATTTTGTAGCACCTCAGACATGGGCAGAACTGCTTTTATTAGGCAGGCAAAAAATTCAGCTACACTTTCTGTCAGAGGCTACTGGTCTTCTTTTAGCAGAAATATGCCCTGGGCTGTTGAATGCAACCCCAGTGACAAAGCCAAGCAAGTATTTCCCCAAGCTTCCTGCTTTGTCTGAAAGCATTTTTCCTGTTTATTGTTGAAAGTTTGGGGATCAGTAAATATGAGGTTGGTGCTCTTGATTCAAGGATATATCAACTGGTCCAAGTAAAAGAGTCTTGGTGTGGTTGTTCTAGAGAACTTCATTAGACTTATCTGGAGATATTTGGGTGTTGTGGTGGTGAGTATATTTTTTTACAATGTTCTTTGTCAGTGGTTGGAGGGATTGGGGGAGTCTCAGTTTCAAGTCCACTTTTAGGCACAGAAATTCCTTAGGTAGGATAATTATCTCTGTCTAACCCAACCCAACTCAACCCAACCCAACTCAACACAAACCATAAAAGGTTGTGGAGAAAAATGGGAGGAGGGTATGCATACTACCTTGATTTCCAGAAGGAAAGATGAGGTATAAAACTAACAACCAAGCAACCAAATAAAAAGAAAGCTGACAGCTTTAAAAAAAATTGCTGAAAAATAAGTGAAAAATAAACTTTTGGTAGATGGAAAAAGGATTTCAATCACTAGTTTGAAGTTTGTTTTCAAGCAGCTACATACCCCACACCCACCCACAAAGGCTAACTTGAAGAAAATAACTGTTTGGAGCCATCATTTCATAGACTGAACAATGTGAAACTGGCATGTTGTGTTTCTTTTTTCTGCACAAAATTCTGATGATGGGCTAAATGTAAGAAGAGATGGCTCAGTTCGGGCTTCATGAGAGATCTCTTTTATACCTTGCCAATTTTTTTCACCAATCACATTGCAAGTGAAGTATCCCGGAACTGATTTAAAAGGAGGACAGCATACAGGGAATAGCAGAACTTCAAGGAGTAGAGCTACAGTTCATTAAACTGTTAGCTATGATTTACATTGCCACAAATTGCTACAGAGCGTATCAAGGATTTGTCATTGACACCAGCGGGAGCTGGTCAAGAGACATAAATATTGTTCACTATTGTGAAGTGCTCAACATCACTGAGATACTGCAGAATCAATTCAGTTGAGATACTCCCTCCCGACCCCATACCTTCAACTTACAGGTAATCAGGTGAGATTCTTGTCAAGAAGCTTCCCTTCCAATCATCAAGTTGGAAGAGAGGCCCATTATTCTTGTGGCTTTGGAAAAAGTTCAACAAAGGATAAGATTATGCACCACATTGTTACTGTGCATGTCCATTTTTTTTTTTTATCAGTAGGAGAAAGTGTGCAAAAGCTGAAGGTCACCTGCATGTGGCTTAAACTTTCTCAATATCTTTTCAAGCCTTTGACTGGCAAAACATTTGCCTCCATAAGCAACATGCAAGAAATTATTTAAAAGATAGGGACATTCTCTATGGCACCAATTGATTTTTTAAAAATTTGCAAGCCACTATCATGCCAGAGATGAGAACTGAATTTTGCAAATCCAAAGGGTGGGATTCTACCAGTTTGCATCTATTTTCTAGAACTGGTTGTTAACATTTTAAGCAGTTCAGAGAACTGGTTGTTAGAAGAAATTACTGGCCTACTCCTGTAAGGAAGGCAGGAAGGAAACAATCTGGTGTTGCTTGCAGAAACTGCCTCTCCATTAACTCTTATTACATTCTTGGCAAGACTAGACTTCCTGTCTCAGGAACCTCTCTGGAGTTTTTTTCCCCTCCTTTGCTTGTACTTTGCTTGTGTGGAGTGACCATTCAAAGTTACAATGGCACTGAAAAAAGTGACTTATGATAATTTTTCATATTTACAACTGTTGCAGCATCCCCGCAGTCACGAGAGACCAGGTGAGGAGATCCGTGCCTCAATGTGAGTGATGTTGAGTTGGCCACGCCCAGCCAGTCACATGACCACCAAGCCATTTCCACCCAGTCACATGATCTCCAAGTCATGCCCACCAACTCAGCCATGCCCACAGAACCAGTTGTTAAAAAATTTGAATCCCACCCTTGGATAGGGTAGGAAGTAGGAATACTCCTTTTCTTTTGACAGAAAAGTCTTGATCTCTATCAATAGCAATAACACTTATACTTATATACTGCTTTACAGCCCTTTTTAGTAGTTTACAGAGTCAGCTTATTGCCCCCAACAATTTGTTCCTCATTTTACACATCGGAAGGATGGAAGGCTGAGTCAACCTTGAGCCTGGTAAGATTTGAACTCTATCAAATTACAGGCAGCCGTAGGCAGCAGGAATAACCTGCAGTGCTACCCTCTAACCAGTGTCACTGTGGCTCATCTAGCACTCACATGTTTCTACTAAATTGATAAAGAATGGAGATACCTACATATGGCATTTTTAAAAATGTTGAGCAGTTCAACCATTATGTTCTACTTGTGTTTTCTTCACTTTTGTATCCAGAAGAAGTGTATACAAGGTTAGTTGTATACAGAAACTAGTCTGGTCACACAGAAAGTCTGGAAAACATTCCCTTTGGGGAAAAAAGCCTAGAAAATGTATCTGGCTAGAATGATGCAGCAGAGCAAATCTATCAACTGACAATGTATTCCTGCAATTTGTAAGGAGGCTTGCTGTTTTTTTTTGTTTTTTTTTCAGTTTCCAATTCCACTGGAAAAAGTTGGTTTTCCCCTCAAAAGGATCTGAACCATTTGGAACCCAGCTTTATAATGAATCATCTTGTTCACACACCCAAGCCAGCTCTTGGTCTGAGGGGGTCCCTGGGTAAAATGGGCTTTTGATGAGCCCTCTTTTTAGGGCTTTGAAACCTGGCCAGGCTTCCATTAAAAATCCATCATGCCTCCAAGCCGTGGTTTACTTGGAGGGAGATTAAAACTGGTCTGGAAGTGGTCCCAGAGAGCTGTAAACTCATGTCAGGCTTGCTCTATTCCAAATGTAAGGAAGAAGCTGTACTCTACTCCTGGCCAGCACAATAAACCACAAACTATGGGGTATGGGTGAACTTTCTACACCTTGGGCCAAGGCGGCATCCTCAGAGCCAACTGGCAATATGTGTCATTACTGATAGCGCTTGCCTTTTCCATTTCAGCTAGCTCTGACTGAATAGAAGAACAGCTCTGAAAGGATTTAATTATGAAATGGAGGAGAGCGATGGAGAAGATGCCCAGAGCTTCAGTGAAATATTCAGGCAACTAAAATTTCAGTGTCATACAAAGAAGAAGCAGTAAGCTTCCAGCATCATTTTAGAATTATGGGGTGGCTTAATCACTTGGCATTCAATCCTGCTCCTGGTTTGGGAAGGGCATTTTAGAATTAGTGGTTGTATCCAGGACCTGAATTTGCAGGGACACACTTCTGCATAGAGGAGAAAAAAATGTGGACAAAACAACTGCAGCTCCTTGATTTAGCAGCAAGCTTGCAGAACCAGAGGGAAAGCTGAATAAAGCTGGCCGGCTTGAAAGCCAGCTGGAAGGCCAGCCGTGTGTTCCCCACCCTTGCCTTGCACACAACTAAGCATCATTTCTGGGAGGCTTTGAAAGCTAATTAATTTCCCAGTCGATGTTGGGAGACAAGAATTGCTGATTTGGTTTTAGTTTTGTTTTCCTTCTGTAGCAATGAACAGGTTTATTTAGCCAACAGTGGGGCAAGCTTGGGGGTAGGGAAAAGAGGATTCAGGAATGTTTCCCCATATCCCTGTAGGGAGAGAGTGTCACACCAACCAAAAGGAGATTTAATTAGCAAAATCTCGTTAGGCAAATGAAATTATCCGTAAGACAATCCTCCTCTGGACAGGGGGTATGATTAAACAAAGCCATTAATTGAAAAAGTAGCTTCAGTAGCTCACAGAATCCATTCATCCTCTATGCTGGCTCCATTTTACATCTTCAGGGTTGAGTTGACTAGACTCTTTTCAGAGTTTAATGGAAAGGTTTTCCCCTCCAAGCATTTCAGAAATGTGGGTGGGAGCAGCAGGAGCGGGAAGAATCAGGGCTCTGGATTTTTATTTTATTTTTTTGCATCTCATCAACAGGCTTCCTTTGCCAGATTTCGGTAAAAATGGCTTGATTGCATAATGCCTATTTGCATAATGTAAATTGCAATCTACTGGCAGAAGAGCCGTCTTTCTTTCTTTCTTTTTTTTAAGAAAAAGGGGAGAAAAATCCACAAAAGTCTATACTCTGCAGTCAGATTTGAATGGGTTAGGGGGAGGAACAACACTTAAATTAAAATGAAGGCGCTTCATGTCTTTGTAGATGATGCTGATTAACCAGAATAGGAGCGATAATACTGCATAAGCATATAAATGACCCTGAAGTCCTTTGATCTGAACTCTTTTAAGCCCAAAAGGGTTTTATTTCAGTTTGTGTCTGCCCTTAGTGGTGTTAAACCTGGGAGATTAAGAGACATGTTATCCGAATAGTCAAGGAGGCATCCAACATACTTGAATAATAGATGTTTGAAGAAAAACCAGGGAGGCACATCTACACCTGCACAAGGACAGGCAGGCCTTTTAAAACAACAAAGATTTTTGGTCTCATGGAAGTTCCAACAAACCCCTTAATCTGTATGTCCAAATCAATTCAGCATTTCTCAAAGTTGGCAACTTTAAGAGGTTATCTAGCCAGGGAATTCTGGGAGTTGAAGTCTACACACCTAAAAGTGGCCAAGTGTTGAAAAACACCGTCCTAAATGTTTTTGGAAAGGAAATGCCTGCTGTTCAACAAAACATAAGATCAAAATTTGAGCATTTGGTCACTACATGCATCCTTCATGTCCTCTGTGTATACACCTTCTCCTGCTTGGTTATCTTTGGTCTTCTCCATCACTCCCTTTCATTGCTTTTCATCTTCATACAGGGCTAGCTTCAGATGAAAGAAACCTCAACCAAATGGGCTCTGATGCCTACTTGGTGGGTTTACCTGGAAGCAGCCCTCCCAAGGGGCTTTTATTCTCCATTCAGAATAAAAGAATTGGAAGGGTCTTCTAGTACAGCCCTTGCTCAATATACCATTCCAATAGCTTCTTAAACCCTCTAGTGATGGAGGACCCACAACTTCTGAAGGCATGCCATTCCACTGATTAATCTCACTGTTAGGAGTTTTAGGTTTTAGGTTCTTCTGTTTTAGGTTCTTCTTTAGGAGGTTCTTGGCTCAATAAGGTATCCTCCATCAATTATGTTTATAAATAGGAATTAAGATCATATTTCATTGGATAGCATTAGAATGTCCCAGGATGGTACTCCTGGACATCAGCGGTGCCCAGAACACAATATTCCAAGTTCCTAACTTTACAGAATGTATTAATGGAAAAAAATAGATGTTAGCAAATGTGGATTGATTAGTCTGATAATGCACCAGAAGTCCTGATTGTCTGCAGCAATAAGGTCAAGATACACATTCATTTCCACTCTTCCGTTTTAGCCTTGTGTGTGAACAAGTTGAATGCAGCTAAAATCACCTTGAAATGAAGTTTGTCATGTTGCACATAGAGCAATGAAGGTTGTTTTGAACTGCTGAACAGACACTAATGTGGAGGACAATTGTGTTTTTCCAATGCATCTTTTAGCTTAATGAACAAAAGCACTTTGGGTGTTTTGTGGTGTTTTTTTTAACACTAAAGCAAGCCTGACTACTGCAAAAGTAAATGAGCATAAGATCCAGCTAGCAAAGGGCCTTCAGCAACATGTAATTGTAAGGTTGGGGAGCTGCAGTTTTTGGCGTGAAAACAGGGGCATTACAAGTACATAACAATGTTCTTATTTTCATTTGTGAAATGCTGGAGGATATGATATTTCACATTAATTACTCTAGTTCTAAACACCTATTAAACTGGAACCTTGCCATACATTTAAAAAGGAAAGATGCATAGATAGATTCTAAATTGCAGTTTGCTACTTATGGCAATAGACCAAGGATCTTTAGATGTAATAAATAAGAAAGAATAATTCAGTATAATAAAACTGTGGACAAAGAACACAAATGATCACCTGTTAGGAACACTGAGACTTTTTAAAAGGGCATTGTTCTTTTTAAGTTTACCATGATGTGATATTGCTGCCATTTGAATTGATCTTCCTAGGAACTCAATACTGGGAGTGAAAACACTGATTTTAAAAATGCAGCAGTGTTGAAAATCTAAGCATCCCTGTTGCAACGTGAAGCCACAACTACAAATTAATTATAAAACCCCCTGAGCATTCGGCTAATTCCACTTGGCTTTTTCCCTAAGTGATACAAAAAATCAATCTTGACTCCTGCTGACTGCTTGGACTAATCGCTGCAGTTTTCTTGGCAACATTTTCACAAATGACTTACCATTGTCTTCTTTCAGGGGATGAGAAACTGGCCCAAAGTCACCTAGTTGACTCTCATGACAAAGGTTAAGCTATATCTCATACTCTCCCTTTTCTAATTAAATGTGACCACACTTGGAATACTGCATCCATCTAAAAAAGATGTTGAGATTCTGGAAAGAGGACAGAGAGGCGCAACAAAAATGATTCGTGGGTTGGAAGCTAAAACATACAAAGAATGGCTGCAGGAATTGAGTATGTCTAATCTAATGAAAACCAAGACCATGGGAGCCATGTTCCTATCTTTGAGGAGCTGCCACAAAAATGAGGGAGTCAACCTATTTGCCAAAGCATCTGAAGAAAGGACAAGAAGCAATGGATGGAAAGTAATCAAGGAGAGAAACAACCTAAACAACCAGGACAAATTTCCTGATAGTGAGAACAATAAAGCAGTGGGATGACTTACCTCAAGAAATTGTGGGTGCTCCATCAGTGGAGGCTTTTAGGAAGACATTGAACAGCCACTAGAATGGTAAAGGTCTCCTGCTGGTGCAGGAGGTTGCACTAGATTTCTAAGATTCCTTCCAACTTCCTGAACAGTTATAGCAATAGCACTTAGACTTACATACTGCTTCACAGTGCTTCACAGCCCTCTCTGAGCAATTTACAGAGTCAGCATATTGTCCCCAACCATCTGGGTCCTCATTTTACTGATCTAGTTATAGCTGTTAATCACCCAATTTCTATTGCAACCTGCCCCTGTGCATCCGGTCTTTCACAGTAGCTTGTTATAGCCAACAGTAGACTCCTGGATCAGACCTGTAGACCGGGCAGCCCAGAAGCCAATAATGGTGCAATATAAGTCTTTATCCACGACACCAAACTGGCTCCCAAGTAAGATAAACCAACTCAAGTGCTCTGTTTATTATTTTTATATTTTTCTGATTGAAACAAGGCACAGAAAAATATGAAAGGAGTAAATAGGGCACTCCAATAGTATGGATGTCAACCTTCAAGATCTTTTGCTATTGCTTTGCATCTTTCGACTGCCATAAGTAACGGGGGGGGGGGGGAAGGGGGGGGTAGGGATAGGTGGGGGAAGTGAGCTGGAGGTGTTACATTCTTGTTGTGTAAATGGGGGGGGAAGCATACAATAGAGTTAGGTTTCTATTTCTCGCTTAGCTCTTTTCTCTGCGCAACTGCAACCCGTTATCAAAGTATGCCAAGGTCAACGGACAGAGGCCTCATCATCACCTGAAGATGCCCACATGATCATATTCACAACTTCTAATTTGGAAGTGTCATCTGAACTATTGGGGGTGGGAACATTTCCATCACTTTGTATATGTGAATTGCGCGCCTAATGTCTCAGATTCAGAATTCTTTGGTTGCTACCACTTCACTTTCAGTAAAAGATGTCTTTTCTCTAAACTAAAGAGTCTAAGTATTTCTTTCCTGGATTTTGAATGGAGCTCCACCTGACATTATTCTGAATCTGACCCACCAGCCCACCCGGAGAGAATACCCAATTTTCTTCTGAGGGGGCCTGGACATCATGTCATCTTCAAATAGTGACCAAGAGGATCCGGGAGCCATTGGAGGGCAAGATTCTGTGCTGGTGCAGGAGGCCCAATCGCTAGCAGAGCTCAGTTTGGAAGAGGATCCAGTGGTGAAGCCCAGATGTTCGGTGGGAGTTGGTTGGAAAGATCCAGAGAAGGACCCCCCCCCGGGTCACAACTACCCACCGGCGTGGAAAAGAGGAGCCTTGGCAAGAGAAGGAAAAGAGGGAACTCTTGCTGGATCAAGCCAGGAGACTCCTTAATGAAGCCTTTGAACAACCTCAAGCTGCACAAAGGTATGAAGGGGGAGGGGAAGTAGCCCCAGCCAGAAGAAGCAGAGCAACTCCCTCTCCCATAAATCAACCCGATCCAGCAGCAGCCCCGGGGCCTTCGGCGGGAGGTGTGATTCCTAGAAGGCGTAGAGCTCCTAGGCTGCCTCCATTAGAAGTAAATACGGAGGGGATCCCAAAACCTTGGGATTTTTCCTAGCTCAAGTTTGGAGCCATATGGAAGAATATGGGGAGGATTTTCCCTCAGAAGCAGCCAAAGTGAGGTGTGATACCAGGGCTCTGGAGGGAATAGCGGCAGAGTGTATGGTGACTTTGCATAATGATAATGCTCCTCAGTTGCTGAATTATAACCTATTTATGGCTGCACTGCGGGCTAGGTTTGAGGACCCACTGGCAGAGCGCAAGGCCCAAATTAGGATGAAAGCCATAAAACAGGGGCGGAGGTCTGTGGCTGATTACACCCAAGAATTTAGACAGTTAGCCAGCCATTTCCGAGGCTGGCCCCAAGAAGCCCTGATAGAACTGTTTAAAGATGGTTTAAATGAAGATGTGTACCAGAGATGCACTGCTAGAAGAGACCCCAATGACTTGCAGATGTGGTACTTGCTGGCAGAAGAAGTGGAGATTGATTTAATCCGAAGTAAACGGCGGGGAGGTTATGGGTGGAGCAAGTTCCCCCCCCACGCCCTTAAGAGGCTCCTAAACCTCAGAAGGGAGGAGTGGCGGCAAGACCCAACCCCTCAGCCTGCTTTCGATGCGGGAAGGAAGGTCACCGGGCTGTGAACTGCAGAGTCAAGCTGGAGCCAAAGGGGGTGCCAAAGGAAGGAAAGAAACCTGAAAAGTCCCCAGCGAAGCCTCGCGAAACAGCACGAAAGTCGAAAGAGACGGCAGAGGTCACTCCTCCCACAGGAGAGGAATCAGAAGCCCCAGTGACCTCTGAGGAGGAGGATTTTGACTCAGAAGACAACTTCCCGGTAAGTCCAAGCGTGGGCCCTATGACCACTCCGGTGAAGTTGAGGGTACCCAATTCAGGGGTCGAAGGGGAAATGCTAGCCCTGTTAGATTCTGGGTGCACAAGGTGTATAATCAACACGGAAGTAGTGAAGAAAATGGGCCTAAAGCTAAAACCTTTGAAGATGCCCATTTCCTTTTGCCAACTAGATGGATCAGTGGCTGGAGGTTGCCCCGCTCGTTTTGTCACGGAACCTATAGAAATGATCATGGGAGAGCATGATGAGACCCTGCGTTTTATTGTGGTCCCTGGGATGGAGCAACCATTAATACTGGGATTGCCCTGCCTCCGGAAATGGAACCCCCAGGTTAACTGGAGAAAGGGGTTGTTGCGCATATGCACAAAGCAGCGACCGGGAGAAGGGGCCAGATCCCAGCCAAAGCCTGAGGACCTAATTGAAATAGCTTCCACAGGTACTGAGCCCGTGAAAGATGAGGAGAAAATTCCCAAAGAGTATTGGGATTTAAAAGAAGTGTTCAGTGAGAAGGCCTCGGATGAGCTTCCGCCTCACCGGCCAACAGACTGTGCTACTGAGATTTTGCCTGGGGTGAAGCTCCCGAAACCAAAGTTGAACTCAATGACCCCACGGGAATTGGAAGAGCTAAGATTGTTTATTGATAAAAATTTGGAACGTGGTTTCATTCAACCTGCTAGACCCCGAGTAGCGGCCCCAGTGTTGTTCCGTGAAAAGAAAGATGGCTCCAAATGCTTGGTGGTAGATTACAGAAATTTGAACGCTATTTCTGTGGAAAACGTGTACCCCCTTCCTTTGATGAAGGACATGTTGGCCCATTTAGCAAAGGAAAAGATTTTCATGAAGTTGGATTTGAGAGAAGCATACTACCGAATTCGCATTAAGGAAGGGGATGAGTGGAAGACCGCTTTTAACTGCCCAATGGGTTGCTTCCAATTCAACGTTCTTCCTTTTGGTTTACAAGGGGCCCCAGCTGTATTCATGCAAATGATCAATCAAGTGTTACATGAACATTTATACAGGGGGGTTCTGGTTTATCTTGATGATATCCTTATCTACACGGAAACTCTGGATGAACATGTGAAGTTAGTGCGGTTGGTTCTACAGAAACTGTGTGCTGCTAAGTTGTATGCTAAATTGTCAAAGTGTGAGTTCCACCAAGACAAAATTGACTATTTGGGATATCGCATTTCATCTGAAGGCATAGAGATGGATCCAGAGAAGGTGTGTGCCGTTCTGGAATGGGCTCCACCACGCACCAGGAAACAACTTCAAAGTTTTTTGGGATTTGCAAATTTTTACCGGCAATTCATCCCGACGTTTGCTAAGATAGCAATGCCCATCAGAAATCTCTTAAAAATAAAAGGGGAGGTGAAACCAAGGCCAGGAAAGCCGCTGGAGTGGTCCATGGAGTGCCAAGCCGCTTTTGAAAAGCTAAAATGACTGTTTGCTGCAGAACCAGTGCTGAAGCACCCGGATATGGACACTCCTTTCGTGATTCAAGCTGATGCAAGTGATGTGGCTATTGGAGTGGTATTACTTCAAATCAACGAGAAAGGGACCTTATAGCCTTGTGCGTATACCTCCCGTAAGCTGTCTGAAACAGAGAGAAGATGGGCTGTCTGGGAGAAGGAAGCTTTTGCAGTTCGTTGGGCCTTACTGACCTGAAGACATTTTCTGGAAGGAGCAAAACACACATTTGAGGTATGGACTGATCATAAAAATTTGGAAGCTTTGAAAATGCCCCGAAAGCTGTCCCCTAAACAAGTTCGCTGGGCCCAGTACTTCAAGTGGTTCAATTTCTCATTGAAGTACATTCCAGGTGGGAAGAACTTCATGGCGGATGCTCTCTCTAGACTGCCCCAATATAATAGTATGCGCCAGGAGGTGATAAGCCCAATTGTCTCAGCCAAACATCTAGCCGCCCCAGTGATCACCTGAGCCCAAAAGAAGAACCAAGAAGTGGTCTTATCGAATGACCTAACCGAACAATTAAAAGAAGCTTTAAAACTAGACGAATGGGTCCTGGCTCATTCAAGTGACTATACAGTTAGAGATGGTTTGGCTTGGGTGGGGGCCAAGTTGTATGTGCCACAGGTACTGAGGAGCCAAATACTACAACAGGCTCATGATTCTAAAGCAGCTGGCCACTTTGGATTTGTGAAGACCTTACATCTGGTTAAGCGGCAATTCTGGTGGCCTACTTTAAAGAAGGACATTGAAGCTTATGTAGCTAGCTGTCCAGTTTGTGCTTCGGCAAAGAGACCTCCTGGTAAGCCAGTAGGATTGTTATAAAATGTAGCTTGACCAGCGGCTCCCTGGAAGGAAATCTCTATGGACTTTATAGTTGAATTACCTGAAAGTGGTGGAAACACGGTCATCTGGGTAGTGACTGATTTGTTTTCCAAACAAGTACATTGCATACCTTGTTCCAAGATTCCCTCTGCTAAGATGCTGGCTAAACTGTTTATTTCACATATCTATAGGTTACATGGCGTCCCGGAACGCATAATCTCTGACAGAGGGGTCCAATTTACCTCAAATTTTTGGAAAGAGTTCCTGAAGTTAATAGGCTCCGTCCAAGGGATAAGCTCCGCCCACCACCCCCAAATCAATGGGGCCTGTGAGAGGACTAACGCAGTGTTAGAACAATATCTTAGATGTTACATAAATTATCAACAAGATAACTGGTCCGAATTACTACCATTTGCCGAAGTGGCACATAACAACTCTGTACACAGTAGTACTGGATTTACTCCATTTAAAGTGGCTTCAGGACAAGATTTCGTTCCCATACCTGAACTTCCTCGTAAAAAAGCTAACATCCATTCGTTGGATGAATGGATAACTCAACTCCAACTTAACTGGCCAGCATTAGATGAGGCCCATCAAGCTCATAAGAAATTTGCAGACAAGAAAAGATCCCCACAGAAAGAATATAAAGTGGGCGACAAGGTTTTCCTGTCCACCAGATACCTGCAGACCACTCAAAAGTCAAAGAAGCTTGGTCCTAAGTACATTGGTCCATTCACGATTGAACGGATTATAAATCCTGTAACAGTCCAGCTAAACTTACCCAAAACTCTTTGATGAATTCATCCGGTTTTCCATGTTAGTTTGCTAAAACCTGAATGTACTTCTGACTTAAGACCCATCCAGGCTGACCCTCCCATACCAATACTGATTGAAGGCAAACAACATTTTGAAGTTAAAGAAATTCTGGATTCTCGCAAATGGAGGGGTCGACTCCAGTATCTTGTAGCCTGGAAACATTTCCCTTCTTCGCAAGCCGAATGGGTTAATGAAACCGACGTTAAAGCCCCTAAGTTGATCAAAGCATTTCGTTCCAAGTATCCTGATAAGCCTTAGGAGTGTATTGTTTTGTAATTGCTGAATGATTAATAATTGTCTTTATATTTTCTCCTCTCTCTCTTCTAGGACTGATGATTTTCCTTTTTCTAGGAGGGCCGAATGTCAGCCTTCAAGATCTTCTGCTATTGCTTTGCATCTTTCGACTGCCATAAGTAACGGGAGGGGGGGGAAAGGGGAGGTAAGGATAAGTCGGGGAAGTGAGCTGGAGGTGTTACAATTCTTCTGTTGTATAAATGGGGGGGGGGAAGCATACAATAGAGTTAGGTTTCTATTTCTCGCTTAGCTCTCTTTTCTCTGCGCAACTGCAACCCGTTATCAAAATATGTCAAGGTCAACGGACAGAGGCCTCATCATCACCTGAAGATGCCCACATGATCATATTCACAACTTCTAATTTGGAAGTGTCATCTGAACTATTGGGGGTGGGAACATTTCCATCACTTTGTATATGTGAATTGCACGCCTAATGTCTCAGATTCAGAATTCTTTGGTTGCTACCACTTCACTTTCAGTAAAAGATGTCTTTTCTCTAAACTAAAGAGTCTAAGTATTTCTTTCCTGGATTTTGAATGGAGCTCCGCCTGACAATGGATATGTTACAGGTGAAACTTGGAAAAATTAGAATATCGTGCAAAAGTTCATTTATTTCAGTAATGCAACTTAAAAGGTGAAACTAATATATGAGATAGACTCATTACATGCAAAGCAAGATAGTTCAAGCTGTGATTTGTCATAATTGTGATGAATATGGCTTACAGCTCATGAAAACCCCAAATCCATAATCTCAGAAAAATATTCAAGGCTCAAAGTGTCCCACTCAAATCAGCTAATGAAGCCATAACACCTGCAAAGGGTTCCTGAGCCTTTAAATGGTCTCTCAGTCTGGTTCAGTAGGAATCACAGTCATGGGAAAGACTGCTGACCTGACAGTTTGCAGAAAACCACCACTTACACCCTCCATAAGGAGGGAAAGCCTCAAAAGGTAATTGCAAAAGAAGTTGGATGTTCCCAAAGTGCTGTATCAAAGCACATTAACAAAGTTATGTGGAAGGGAAAAGTGGGGAAGAAAAAGGTGTACAAGCAGCAGGGATGACCACAGTCTGGTGTAGATTGTCAGGAAAAGGCCATTCAAAAGTGTTGGGGACTTTCACAAGGAGCGGACTGAGGCTGGAGTCAGTACATGAAGAGCCACCACACACAGACAGATCCTGGACATGGGCTTCAAATTTCGTATTCCCCTTGTCTAGCCTCTCCTGAACAACAAAAAACGTCAGAAGCATCTTACCTGGGCTAAAGAAAACCAGAACTGGTCTGTTGCTCAGTGGTCCAAAGTCCTCTTTTCTGATGAGAGCAACTTTTGCATCTCATTTGGAAACCAAGGACCCAGAGTCTGGAGGAAGAATGGAGAGGCACACACTGCAAGATGCTTGGAGTCCAGTGTGAAGTTTCCACAGTCTGTGTTGATTTGGGGAGCCATGTCATCTGCTGGTGTTGGTCCACTGTGCTTCATTAAGTCAAGGGTCAACGTAGCCAGGAGATTTTAGAGCACTTCATGCTTCCTTCCGCAGACGAGCTTTATGGGGATGCTGACTTCATTTTCCAGCAGGACTTGGCACCTGCCCACATTGCCAAAAGCACCAAAACCTGGTTCAATGACCATGGGATTACTGTGCTTGATTGGCCAGCAAACTCGCCTGACCTGAACCCCGTAAAGAATCTATGGGGCATTGCCAAGAGAAAGATGAGAGACATGAGACTGAACAATGCAGAAGAGCTGAATGTGGCTATAGAAGCATCCTGGTCTTCCATAACACCTCAGCAGTGCCACAGGCTGAT
>BLBF01000059.1:13576399-13613812 GCA_015471245.1 Laticauda colubrina | reverse complement strand
TTGGAAGTGTCATCTGAACTATTGGGGGTGGGAACATTTCCATCACTTTGTATATGTGAATTGCGCGCCTAATTTCTCAGATTCAGAATTCTTTGGTTGCTACCACTTCACTTTCAGTAAAAGATGTCTTTTCTCTAAACTAAAGAGTCTAAGTATTTCTTTCCTGGATTTTGAATGGAGCTCCACCTGACATTATTCTGAATCTGACCCACCAGCCCACCCGGAGAGAATACCCAATTTTCTTCTGAGGGGGCCTGGACATCATGTCATCTTCAAATAGTGACCAAGAGGATCCGGGAGCCATTGGAGGGCAAGATTCTGTGCTGGTGCAGGAGGCCCAATCGCTAGCAGAGCTCAGTTTGGAAGAGGATCCAGTGGTGAAGCCCAGATGTTCGGTGGGAGTTGGTTGGAAAGATCCAGAGAAGGACCCCCCCCCGGGTCACAACTACCCACCGGCGTGGAAAAGAGGAGCCTTGGCAAGAGAAGGAAAAGAGGGAACTCTTGCTGGATCAAGCCAGGAGACTCCTTAATGAAGCCTTTGAACAACCTCAAGCTGCACAAAGGTATGAAGGGGGAGGGGAAGTAGCCCCAGCCAGAAGAAGCAGAGCAACTCCCTCTCCCATAAATCAACCCGATCCAGCAGCAGCCCCGGGGCCTTCGGCGGGAGGTGTGATTCCTAGAAGGCGTAGAGCTCCTAGGCTGCCTCCGTTAGAAGTAAATACGGAGGGGATCCCAAAACCTTGGGATTTTTCCTAGCTCAAGTTTGGAGCCATATGGAAGAATATGGGGAGGATTTTCCCTCAGAAGCAGCCAAAGTGAGGTGTGATACCAGGGCTCTGGAGGGAATAGCGGCAGAGTGTATGGTGACTTTGCATAATGATAATGCTCCTCAGTTGCTGAATTATAACCTATTTATGGCTGCACTGCGGGCTAGGTTTGAGGACCCACTGGCAGAGCGCAAGGCCCAAATTAGGATGAAAGCCATAAAACAGGGGCGGAGGTCTGTGGCTGATTACACCCAAGAATTTAGACAGTTAGCCAGCCATTTCCGAGGCTGGCCCCAAGAAGCCCTGATAGAACTGTTTAAAGATGGTTTAAATGAAGATGTGTACCAGAGATGCACTGCTAGAAGAGACCCCAATGACTTGCAGATGTGGTACTTGCTGGCAGAAGAAGTGGAGATTGATTTAATCCGAAGTAAACGGCGGGGAGGTTATGGGTGGAGCAAGTTCCCCCCCACGCCCTTAAGAGGCTCCTAAACCTCAGAAGGGAGGAGTGGCGGCAAGACCCAACCCCTCAGCCTGCTTTCGATGCGGGAAGGAAGGTCACCGGGCTGTGAACTGCAGAGTCAAGCTGGAGCCAAAGGGGGTGCCAAAGGAAGGAAAGAAACCTGAAAAGTCCCCAGCGAAGCCTCGCGAAACAGCACGAAAGTCGAAAGAGACGGCAGAGGTCACTCCTCCCACAGGAGAGGAATCAGAAGCCCCAGTGACCTCTGAGGAGGAGGATTTTGACTCAGAAGACAACTTCCCGGTAAGTCCAAGCGTGGGCCCTATGACCACTCCGGTGAAGTTGAGGGTACCCAATTCAGGGGTCGAAGGGGAAATGCTAGCCCTGTTAGATTCTGGGTGCACAAGGTGTATAATCAACACGGAAGTAGTGAAGAAAATGGGCCTAAAGCTAAAACCTTTGAAGATGCCCATTTCCTTTTGCCAACTAGATGGATCAGTGGCTGGAGGTTGCCCCGCTCGTTTTGTCACGGAACCTATAGAAATGATCATGGGAGAGCATGATGAGACCCTGCGTTTTATTGTGGTCCCTGGGATGGAGCAACCATTAATACTGGGATTGCCCTGCCTCCGGAAATGGAACCCCCAGGTTAACTGGAGAAAGGGGTTGTTGCGCATATGCACAAAGCAGCGACCGGGAGAAGGGGCCAGATCCCAGCCGAAGCCTGAGGACCTAATTGAAATAGCTTCCACAGGTACTGAGCCCGTGAAAGATGAGGAGAAAATTCCCAAAGAGTATTGGGATTTAAAAGAAGTGTTCAGTGAGAAGGCCTCGGATGAGCTTCCGCCTCACCGGCCAACAGACTGTGCTACTGAGATTTTGCCTGGGGTGAAGCTCCCGAAACCAAAGTTGAACTCAATGACCCCACGGGAATTGGAAGAGCTAAGATTGTTTATTGATAAAAATTTGGAACGTGGTTTCATTCAACCTGCTAGACCCCGAGTAGCGGCCCCAGTGTTGTTCCGTGAAAAGAAAGATGGCTCCAAATGCTTGGTGGTAGATTACAGAAATTTGAACGCTATTTCTGTGGAAAACGTGTACCCCCTTCCTTTGATGAAGGACATGTTGGCCCATTTAGCAAAGGAAAAGATTTTCATGAAGTTGGATTTGAGAGAAGCATACTACCGAATTCGCATTAAGGAAGGGGATGAGTGGAAGACCGCTTTTAACTGCCCAATGGGTTGCTTCCAATTCAACGTTCTTCCTTTTGGTTTACAAGGGGCCCCAGCTGTATTCATGCAAATGATCAATCAAGTGTTACATGAACATTTATACAGGGGGGTTCTGGTTTATCTTGATGATATCCTTATCTACACGGAAACTCTGGATGAACATGTGAAGTTAGTGCGGTTGGTTCTACAGAAACTGTGTGCTGCTAAGTTGTATGCTAAATTGTCAAAGTGTGAGTTCCACCAAGACAAAATTGACTATTTGGGATATCGCATTTCATCTGAAGGCATAGAGATGGATCCAGAGAAGGTGTGTGCCGTTCTGGAATGGGCTCCACCACGCACCAGGAAACAACTTCAAAGTTTTTTGGGATTTGCAAATTTTTACCGGCAATTCATCCCGACGTTTGCTAAGATAGCAATGCCCATCAGAAATCTCTTAAAAATAAAAGGGGAGGTGAAACCAAGGCCAGGAAAGCCGCTGGAGTGGTCCATGGAGTGCCAAGCCGCTTTTGAAAAGCTAAAATGACTGTTTGCTGCAGAACCAGTGCTGAAGCACCCGGATATGGACACTCCTTTCGTGATTCAAGCCGATGCAAGTGATGTGGCTATTGGAGTGGTATTACTTCAAATCAACGAGAAAGGGACCTTATAGCCTTGTGCGTATACCTCCCGTAAGCTGTCTGAAACAGAGAGAAGATGGGCTGTCTGGGAGAAGGAAGCTTTTGCAGTTCGTTGGGCCTTACTGACCTGAAGACATTTTCTGGAAGGAGCAAAACACACATTTGAGGTATGGACTGATCATAAAAATTTGGAAGCTTTGAAAATGCCCCGAAAGCTGTCCCCTAAACAAGTTCGCTGGGCCCAGTACTTCAAGTGGTTCAATTTCTCATTGAAGTACATTCCAGGTGGGAAGAACTTCATGGCGGATGCTCTCTCTAGACTGCCCCAATATAATAGTATGCGCCAGGAGGTGATAAGCCCAATTGTCTCAGCCAAACATCTAGCCGCCCCAGTGATCACCTGAGCCCAAAAGAAGAACCAAGAAGTGGTCTTATCGAATGACCTAACCGAACAATTAAAAGAAGCTTTAAAACTAGACGAATGGGTCCTGGCTCATTCAAGTGACTATACAGTTAGAGATGGTTTGGCTTGGGTGGGGGCCAAGTTGTATGTGCCACAGGTACTGAGGAGCCAAATACTACAACAGGCTCATGATTCTAAAGCAGCTGGCCACTTTGGATTTGTGAAGACCTTACATCTGGTTAAGCGGCAATTCTGGTGGCCTACTTTAAAGAAGGACATTGAAGCTTATGTAGCTAGCTGTCCAGTTTGTGCTTCGGCAAAGAGACCTCCTGGTAAGCCAGTAGGATTGTTATAAAATGTAGCTTGACCAGCGGCTCCCTGGAAGGAAATCTCTATGGACTTTATAGTTGAATTACCTGAAAGTGGTGGAAACACGGTCATCTGGGTAGTGACTGATTTGTTTTCCAAACAAGTACATTGCATACCTTGTTCCAAGATTCCCTCTGCTAAGATGCTGGCTAAACTGTTTATTTCACATATCTATAGGTTACATGGCGTCCCGGAACGCATAATCTCTGACAGAGGGGTCCAATTTACCTCAAATTTTTGGAAAGAGTTCCTGAAGTTAATAGGCTCCGTCCAAGGGATAAGCTCTGCCCACCACCCCCAAATCAATGGGGCCTGTGAGAGGACTAACGCAGTGTTAGAACAATATCTTAGATGTTACATAAATTATCAACAAGATAACTGGTCCGAATTACTACCATTTGCCGAAGTGGCATATAACAACTCTGTACACAGTAGTACTGGATTTACTCCATTTAAAGTGGCTTCAGGACAAGATTTCGTTCCCATACCTGAACTTCCTCGTAAAAAAGCTAACATCCATTCGTTGGATGAATGGATAACTCAACTCCAACTTAACTGGCCAGCATTAGATGAGGCCCATCAAGCTCATAAGAAATTTGCAGACAAGAAAAGATCCCCACAGAAAGAATATAAAGTGGGCGACAAGGTTTTCCTGTCCACCAGATACCTGCAGACCACTCAAAAGTCAAAGAAGCTTGGTCCTAAGTACATTGGTCCATTCACGATTGAACGGATTATAAATCCTGTAACAGTCCAGCTAAACTTACCCAAAACTCTTTGATGAATTCATCCGGTTTTCCATGTTAGTTTGCTAAAACCTGAATGTACTTCTGACTTAAGACCCATCCAGGCTGACCCTCCCATACCAATACTGATTGAAGGCAAACAACATTTTGAAGTTAAAGAAATTCTGGATTCTCGCAAATGGAGGGGTCGACTCCAGTATCTTGTAGCCTGGAAACATTTCCCTTCTTCGCAAGCCGAATGGGTTAATGAAACCGACGTTAAAGCCCCTAAGTTGATCAAAGCATTTCGTTCCAAGTATCCTGATAAGCCTTAGGAGTGTATTGTTTTGTAATTGCTGAATGATTAATAATTGTCTTTATATTTTCTCCTCTCTCTCTTCTAGGACTGATGATTTTCCTTTTTCTAGGAGGGCCGAATGTCAGCCTTCAAGATCTTCTGCTATTGCTTTGCATCTTTCGACTGCCATAAGTAACGGGAGGGGGGGGAAAGGGGAGGTAAGGATAAGTCGGGGAAGTGAGCTGGAGGTGTTACAATTCTTCTGTTGTATAAATGGGGGGGGGGAAGCATACAATAGAGTTAGGTTTCTATTTCTCGCTTAGCTCTCTTTTCTCTGCGCAACTGCAACCCGTTATCAAAATATGTCAAGGTCAACGGACAGAGGCCTCATCATCACCTGAAGATGCCCACATGATCATATTCACAACTTCTAATTTGGAAGTGTCATCTGAACTATTGGGGGTGGGAACATTTCCATCACTTTGTATATGTGAATTGCACGCCTAATGTCTCAGATTCAGAATTCTTTGGTTGCTACCACTTCACTTTCAGTAAAAGATGTCTTTTCTCTAAACTAAAGAGTCTAAGTATTTCTTTCCTGGATTTTGAATGGAGCTCCGCCTGACAATGGATATGTTACAGGTGAAACTTGGAAAAATTAGAATATCGTGCAAAAGTTCATTTATTTCAGTAATGCAACTTAAAAGGTGAAACTAATATATGAGATAGACTCATTACATGCAAAGCAAGATAGTTCAAGCTGTGATTTGTCATAATTGTGATGAATATGGCTTACAGCTCATGAAAACCCCAAATCCATAATCTCAGAAAAATATTCAAGGCTCAAAGTGTCCCACTCAAATCAGCTAATGAAGCCATAACACCTGCAAAGGGTTCCTGAGCCTTTAAATGGTCTCTCAGTCTGGTTCAGTAGGAATCACAGTCATGGGAAAGACTGCTGACCTGACAGTTTGCAGAAAACCACCACTTACACCCTCCATAAGGAGGGAAAGCCTCAAAAGGTAATTGCAAAAGAAGTTGGATGTTCCCAAAGTGCTGTATCAAAGCACATTAACAAAGTTATGTGGAAGGGAAAAGTGGGGAAGAAAAAGGTGTACAAGCAGCAGGGATGACCACAGTCTGGTGTAGATTGTCAGGAAAAGGCCATTCAAAAGTGTTGGGGACTTTCACAAGGAGCGGACTGAGGCTGGAGTCAGTACATGAAGAGCCACCACACACAGACAGATCCTGGACATGGGCTTCAAATTTCGTATTCCCCTTGTCTAGCCTCTCCTGAACAACAAAAAACGTCAGAAGCATCTTACCTGGGCTAAAGAAAACCAGAACTGGTCTGTTGCTCAGTGGTCCAAAGTCCTCTTTTCTGATGAGAGCAACTTTTGCATCTCATTTGGAAACCAAGGACCCAGAGTCTGGAGGAAGAATGGAGAGGCACACACTGCAAGATGCTTGGAGTCCAGTGTGAAGTTTCCACAGTCTGTGTTGATTTGGGGAGCCATGTCATCTGCTGGTGTTGGTCCACTGTGCTTCATTAAGTCAAGGGTCAACGTAGCCAGGAGATTTTAGAGCACTTCATGCTTCCTTCCGCAGACGAGCTTTATGGGGATGCTGACTTCATTTTCCAGCAGGACTTGGCACCTGCCCACATTGCCAAAAGCACCAAAACCTGGTTCAATGACCATGGGATTACTGTGCTTGATTGGCCAGCAAACTCGCCTGACCTGAACCCCGTAAAGAATCTATGGGGCATTGCCAAGAGAAAGATGAGAGACATGAGACTGAACAATGCAGAAGAGCTGAATGTGGCTATAGAAGCATCCTGGTCTTCCATAACACCTCAGCAGTGCCACAGGCTGATAGCTTCCATGCCACGCCGCATTGAGGCAGTAATTGCTGCAAAAGGGGCCCAAACCAAGTACTGAGAACATATGCATGCTTATACTTTTCAGAGGTCTGATATTGTTCTATGTGCAATCCTTGTTTTTATTGATTGCATGTAATATTCTAATTTTCTGAGATTGTGAATTTGGGGTTTTCATGAGCTGTAAGCCATATTCATCACAATTATGACAAATCATGGCTTGAACTATCTTGCTTTGCATGTAATGAGTCTATCTCATATATTAGTTTCACCTTTTAAGTTGCATTACTGAAATAAATGAACTTTTGCACAATATTCTAATTTTTCAAGTTTCACCTGTATTTCTGGTTCACACCAAAAAGCTATATGGGACAGAAATATGATTTAAAATTAGAAATATATGAAGATATCAAATTCTTAAATGTCAAGAACAATTAGCATCAGTTGTTCCTTTCTTCTCTGCAAAGACGTTATATCAACACAATTTGGGGTATGAAAATTGGAGCCAATGCAAGCATGTTCTCATTTTTCCTATATAATATTGACAAAATGTACATTTAGGACAGCTGTAATCATATTGCTTTGTCAATGCAAAATTTCTTCTTGGATTATGTGTTTGAGATAGTTTGCACCACTGGTTGATAAAAACAGACATTTAAAGAAGATCAATAAATATGCTTGGGTGGCAACAAAAATAAGTTTTAAGTAATGCATTGCCCTACCAAATGTCTTTGAAACAGGTACCTAAACAGAAACAGCATGCAACATTAATACAAAAAATCCCAGTTAAATTCCCTTAGACTTCCTATAAGGACAACACAGCTGGAATTCTGGCTATCCATTGTATAGAAGGAGAGAAATGTTTCTGGGACTTCTCCACCAAACTCAAGAGAGACCTGTTCTTATTGGTTTATGAGCCATATCTAAGTGAACTGGACCAGGGATGCTTAAAAGGCCAATACATTGCTCCATTCACTCCCCTTTGGAATAGGCATTAATAATGTCCTTTAATGGGAACCCAACTTCAAGCATGAATTCAATCTTGCCAGTAGGAGGAAAATCTTGAAAGAGTTTGACCAGTGCTTGTCAAATACTTCTTCACTCTCTCCTCCTCCTCCTCAGTGAGATTCAAATTTTTTTACTACTGGTTCTGTGGGCATGGTTTGGTGGGCATGGCAGGGGAAGGATAGCATAAAATCTCCAGTCAGAAGTGGTATTTGCCAGTTCTCTGAACTATTCAAAATTTCCACTACTGGTTCTCCAGAACTGGTCAGAACCTGAATACCACCACTTCTACTCCTTTTTTCAAGGGAGAAAAAAATAAAGGTGACTCTTCATGGGTTGCATAATGTTTTTGTGCTCACTTTAGTGACCAGGTAGCTGAGGTATGTAAGACCACTCTGACTGTGTTCTTACAATCCTCATTTTTGCAGTCTACAATCTCCTTGATTTCTCATGCTTCCATTAATTTCAAGAAAAGAACTCAGGAGGGAACTCCTCCTATACAGCTTTTTCCAACTGGCCAGCCAAAGAGGCTGCAGAGCCAGAGAGATGCCTTCAAAAGATGCTAAAGAAATTCTAAACTCTAAACTACCAAGGATGAGATAGAAAGCCAAAAAGAAAAAAAAACTTTAGCAAGGGGAGGGAGAAAGAAGTTAGCACTTTCATACAACCCAAAGAGTGTCTTGGGGAGGCCCTAAGGTGTCCTAGGACCACACTTTAAGCAACTCTGACTTACAGATTTTTTTTTCTTCAAAAGTTGGGTGACAGACATTTATGGAGAATGCAGTATTGCAAGCTAAGTCTACCCACTGCCAAGAATTTGATCCTGACCAGCTCAAGGTTAACTCAGTCTTCCATCCTTGGTAAAATGAGGACCCAGATTGTTGGGGGCAATATGCTGACTCTGTAAACTGCTTAGAGAGGGCTGTAAAGCACTATGAAGCGGTATATAAGTCTATGTGCTATTGCCAGTGCTAATGCTATCTAATGCTATGCTCATTCACAATTGAATATCTTCCATCTATGCTCATAGCAAGAGCTGAGGTTGTTCTGAACTATAGACAATCTGAGCATGGTTGCAAATGCAGAAAAAAATACAGTTTGGTATAGTTGATGGTTACTTTCTGTTGAGATGGGAAGGAGGAAAGCTTTGAAATGATCTTATCTGCTCTGTAGCCATAGTGTTTGTAAGAGCCCCCCTGCCACATTTTCCCATCAATACAATAGACATGAATATAATAGACTGAATTTACTCTTTTTGTTCTCTTAATTGAGATGTTATTTTCACAGCATGCATAAGCTATTGCAGTTAGTATTGCGCCTATGACTGCTTGTTGACGATAAAGAAATAATAATGAAAAATTAGCTACGATTTACTGAACAGAAAAACAGAATTTCTTGAAAAGGGAAAGCATGCAATCAGACCCATCACCTTTGTGGGCAAGACCAAAAATCCTGTTTTTATTTCATGCAGACGTTTTGCATTTTACAGTTAATGCACCTCCTCAGTTTTCAAATTTAAGTCTCCAAGTATGTTTCACAATTCCGAAGAGTTATCTTCAATTAAGCTGCTCCAGCCTTGAAATAAAATAAAAATTTACAACCTTTCCCTGCAGCTAAGCTAGATACTAACTTTATTTATTCTGGGCTCAATTTAAACCAGCAGCAACAACACTGTAACCTGCTAATTCAATTTAAAGGAAGAAAAGGTGACAAGTGACTTATCCCTCTAACCTCCTCCAGAACTGCCCAAGGGAAAAAGAACAGCAATGAATCAGCCTCCCTTCTAAAAATGGTAAAAGTTATGGAGCTGTGAGTTACAACAACTGGCTACACAGACCAGGAGAAGGAAAGCTTCATACATTCAGGTTGCTCAAGGCTACTCATGGCCTGAACCAGCAGCCTAAAGACTCATCTGCAAGGGTGGTCATTTTAATCCACATACTGGCCACAAAGGTGTGAATGAAGCTATACCTGGTGGTCCTCGGCTTACAACCATTCATTTAGTGACCATTTAAGGTTACAATGGCACTGAAAAAAAGTGACTGTTTTCCACACTTATGACTGGTGCAGCATCCTCATGGTCACATGATCAAAATTCAGACAATTGGCAACTGGCACGTATTTATGACGGTTGCAGAGTCCCAGGGTCACGTAACCCTTTTGCAACCTTCTGACCAGCAAAGTCAATGGGGAAACCAGATTCATTTCACGACCATGTTGCTAATTTAACAGCTGCAGTGATTCACTTAATAACTGTGGCAAGAAAGGCCGTATAATGGAACAAAACTCACTTAACAAATGTGTCGCACAGCAACAGAAATTTTGGGCTCGATGGTGGTTGTAAGTCGAGGACTATCTATACACATATATAATGGGTGCACATGTGTGACATGTAAAAATCAGATAGAGCATCAATAGTAATAGCAATAGCACTTTCTCTTACATACACACTTACAGAGTGCTTCACAGCCCTCTCTAAACAGTTTACAGAGTCAGCCTATTGCCCGCAACAGTCTAGCTCCTCATTTTACCAGCCTCAGAAGGAGGGAAGGCTGAGTCAAGCCTGGTGAGTTTCAAACTTCTGAACTGCTGGCAGTCGGCCATCAGCAGAGGTAGCCTGCAGTACTGCACTCAACCACTGTGCCACCACATCTTGTATTCAGTGGTAGGATTCAATTTTTTTTACTACCAGTTCTGTGGGTGTCGCTTGGTGGGCGTGGCAGAGAAAGGATACTGTAAAATCTCCAGTCAGAGGTGGGATTTGCCGGTTTTCTGAACTACTCAAAATTCATGCTACCGGTTCTCCAGATCTGGTCAGAACTTGCTGAATACCACCCCCTGCTTGTATTCAATTTTACTGATGTGGCTGCCATTTTGATTTAAAAAAAAACATAACCTGTGGAAGGCTCTGGTTTCGGTAGGTATGGTAAGGTATGGTAGTCTTGTCTATGGAAATTCTCAGTCACCCAGGTCCCAAAGGTGCTTTTTCAAGAGGCAACTGGACTTTCTGATTTTTCTTTGAAGACATTTCACTTGTTGTCCAAGAAGCTTCTTCAGCTCTGACAAGATAGTAGGGAATGGAAGAAGTTATATTCCTTGCAGACAGCAGACAAAACAATGCAAATGACCAGCTGTCTGCAAGGAATATAAATCCTTCCACTCCCCGCCATCCAGTCAGAGCTGAAGAAGCTTCTTACATGAGAAGTGAAACGTCTTCAAAGAAAGATCAGAAAGTTCAGTTGCCTCTTGAAAAAGCACCTTTGGGACTATGGTAGTCCTTAATTTACAGCTGGTAGCTTAGCAACTCTTTAAATTTATGAAGGACCTCTGCTGCCCTATGTGCAGCTTGGATGTGAAGTCCCAATGGCCTTTCCCCCTCTGTGGTCATGTAATCACAGTTTGACTGCTCAGCATGTGGTCTGCATTTACAGTTGTTGAGTATTTGTAAAAATAATAAAGGTGTGATATAAATAAAAGAGTAAAATATAAATAAATAAATATGGCTATGTAAGGTAATGAAATCAAGGAAAGGGAATAGATCCTGTCTATACTTTACTTTCACAACCGAGTTGCAGACTATCACAATAAAAGTTGGAGGCATTTCATAAAAGTTCTTTTTTTAAATAAAACGTACCCCTTTTTTCTGTTCAGCTGGAATTTTGTGGATGCTGATTCCTTTTTCCAAATTCTGGAAGCAAAGAGTTATCCGGGAAATATTTTCCAATATATAAAATAAGCCACCCTGAGATGGAAAATTACGAAGGCTAATATTCTCTCTTCCCCTCTTTTTTTCAGCTCTAGATTGCAAGTGGAAGTGATATGGAAGAACCACAGATGGAAAAATGTAACAACCCTAATTTTACTTATTACATAATTAAACCACAATCAAAACAAAATATGTAAATCTATTTCTAGATGGCTACGGTGCAGCTCCACATGTGAGCGGATCCAGACAAAACAGATGGGCTTCTGTTTGATGGCATCTGGGAATATCATTTCATAGTGAAAGTAGGGGGGAAAAATCTGGTGTCCAGGAACTATTTCCAGTAATACAGGGAGCAGGGAGAGCAATTTGGCCAGGCCTCCACTCTACCATCCTTGGGCTTTAATTGCCAGTTGAGATCTTTTTGTGTTGATGAAGAAGCTGTAAACCAACTGTACTTTGATGGTCCTCTAAGTGTTCCAAATTGTTGTGCCAGAGGTCATTCTACAGTCCTGTAGCTTTCCTTGGTAGAAGTGGCCCTGCCAACAGAGCTAGCTGGGAAACAATTATAGGCCAAGGGTGTAAAGCAATCCTCTGGGAAGGAATCCAGGGTTATTCAAAGACTATTTTCAGACATTCAGTTCTGTACAGAGTACGCAGTTCAAAAACTATCCAATTGGGTAATAAAAACAATTGGCTACGTTCAAGGTTCTGACTGAAAAACAAAATTGGTCTATACAGCTGGTAGATGGCTGTGCTCATCTAAAATTTGAAATGAGGTTCCCATCTCTTCGAAATTTCTGAAGGAGACCAAACTCCCTCAAGGCATTTCTCAGAGATGAAACATTGGTCCATTGCACAGTACTGTTTAAGGGGGAAAAGGCTATGTTGCACAATTCAGTTTGATGCTATCTGCTAAAGCCCATGTCCCACTGCACCAACGGATGCAAAGAGGATGTAAAACAGACAAAAAAGCTTGCCATCTGTTGGAAAACGTGATGCATCCATTGTGTACTCACTGCATATGTCTTTCATATGCTCTCTCCGTCAAACATCCATCTACTGCTATTTCATCCGCTCAGAAAGTTTTGAGCTGCACAAAACTTTTTGAGCGGATGAACTTTCCACCACGTATGATGTACATCTGCGACACATACGGGCAACAAACGTTCTACGTCCGTTGTCATCCGTTACACGTCCACTGCATCCTCTCAACATCCTCTGGGTATCCTCACAACTCACATCCGCTGCAGCTGAAAATGGAAAGAGGGAGGAAGCGAAAGGTACACAGAATGTCCACACAGCGTTAGTAGCATGGAAATAGAAAGGATGTAAGTGGATGCATCTCGTATATAAAGCATTAAAACAGACAAAAAGTTTGTATATGGGACGTATCTCGGATATTTAGGATGTCTGGAGTATGCCTAGAGTATGTGGAAGAACACCTAGCGGAAAACCGACATTTCCTATAAAAAGGGGGAGGAAATCACCTGGATCTTACTATCAGTCCAGTAGCCGTGGTGTACAGACCTCTTCACCCTTGGTCTTGCTCTTCCACATCATCCATTGATCTGCACCATGGATCATCACACACTCCTTAAGGAGTATCATTCAACACCAGAACCAAGCCCTGTTCAGACTGTTTCACCTTTTCTATGCAAGAAGAAGGAGAAGGAGTCCAAGAGCTGTGTGGATCCGACGATGGATTGGGAGAAGAGTGGAGCTGAGGAATGAAGACCCTCGTGCATTCCAGCACTTCATGAGGATGCTACCAGCCATGTTTGACAAAATTGTTGAGCATCTGAGGCCCAGGTTGACCAAGCCAAGCACCAACCTCTGTCCCAACCGGGACCCTGGACTGAAGGTGGCACTGACTCTGCGCCACCTGGCCTCTGGAACCACATACAGAAACATGCAGCATGCCTGGAGGGTGCCACAGAACAGCATCAGCAAAGTGGTCAGAGAAGTGGTGCAGGCCATCATCGAAGAATACGTGGAGGAGCTCCTCCAGTGCCTCACCACTGAAGAAGGCTGGAGGAAAGTTGCAGAACAGTGGTATCAGAGGTGAAACTTTCCCCACACCGTTGGAGCCATAGATGGGAAGTAGGTGGCCTGCAAAGCTCCAGCCAACTCAGGGTCCTCTTATCACAATTACAAGGGCTTCTTCAGAATCATCCTCTTTGCCATGGTTGATGCTGACTACAAGTTCATGTACATCGATCCTTCAGGCAACGAGTCAGCTTCAGATAGCCAGGTATACAACGCCAGTGACCTCAAGGATGGGCTGGAACGCAACCTCATCATGGGT
Organism: Laticauda colubrina; assembly: GCA_015471245.1. Lineage (NCBI taxonomy): Eukaryota > Metazoa > Chordata > Lepidosauria > Squamata > Elapidae > Laticauda > Laticauda colubrina. The sequence goes on along the minus strand of BLBF01000059.1, from coordinate 13,600,043 downwards.
TTTCCAGATCCAGAACCCCTACCCAATGACACACAAGATGTGCCCTACTTCATCGTGGGGGATGACGCCTTCTCCCTCAGAACCTATCTCATGAAGCCCTACACTTCCAGATACCTCACCCGTGAAGAGAGGATCTTCAACTACAGGCTGTCCAGGGCAAGACGGGTGGTGGAGAACGCCTTTGGCATCCTGGCCAACAGGTTCCAGGTACTTCTCACCACCATGCAGCATCACCCAGGGACTGTGAGGAGCATCGTGGAAGCTTGCTGCATCCTGCACAATCTCATGCGCACCCACTACCCAGTGTTGCAGAACAGACTTGTGGACCATCAACAAGGGAATGGGGACATGGAGCCTGGTGAATGGAGGCAAGGACAAAACCTGATAGACACTGTGGATGTACAAGGCCCCAACAGAGCTTCACGTGAAGGGAAGAAGCAGCACAACCTCTTGAAACACTGGTGCAACTGCCCAGCTGGAGCAGTAGAGTAGCAAGACAGGATGGTAGATGCTTAATGGATGCTTCCTAGAGCCTGTCTCATAACACTGATGAGATTGTGCCATGTATGTTGAGTGGTCCTACAATGAATAGGGCATTAATAAAGAGTTTTGTTTATTTTGAAATGTGTTGATCAATGAATAAATTGTTTTTGATAAAAAAAGGGCCATATGTGTGGCAGCTGGGAGGGTGGACCATACAGTCCCACTAGGCTTGCACTGGAGGTTTATCAATCCCACAGCTATCCTTACCCATCCCACAACTATCCTTACCTATCCCACACCTATCCTTATCCATCCCACAACTATCCTTACCCATCCCACAACTATCCTTACCTATCCCACAAGTATGCAAAGGCTTAACCATTTTTTCAAAGTTTTCACCAAAACTTTATTAAGTAAATAAAATGAACTAAGTGTGTGAAGCAAAGATAACTGTCTTAAGTAAACTGTATGACTTTATTAAAAAAGCAAAATGAACCAAGTAAAGTGTCTTAAGCAAAGATAAAGTGAACAGGTAACAACTCAGTCTCTGGAACTATTCTCAGTCACTCTGAGGCATGTCCATGGTCTCAGCTGTCGAGCGGGCAGGGACTGTGGAGGTGGCTGTGGCTGGAGTGCTGGTCTGAGGCGCCATTGGGGTGCTTGGCCCCGAGAGTACAACAGGGGATGGTGTGTTCAGGAAGCTCTCAGAGAGCTGACTCAGTCCCGTGAGGTTGAGAGGCCCTTCCTCAAGGACCTGGGATGTCAGGCACAATACTGATGACAGATTTTCTGTTGACGGGCTTGGCTGTGGGGTGGAGGAAGGAGGAGTGTAGTGGGGCTGTCTGGTCTGCATCTGGGTGAGGTGAGGCATCTGTGGCATGCGATGTACCTGGGCCTGGACTGGGAAGGGCTGCCTCTGCTGTGGGAAGTCCTGGTACTCATAACCTTGGTAGGTGATGGGCTGTTGAAAGACGTGGAAGGGCTGTGACATCGCCTGGGGTGGAGAAGCAGTCCTGGAGTGGGTCGGAGCAGGTTCAGCTGGGCCTGGAGGGTGGTGCAGTAGTGCTGTGATCTTTTCCTTCATCACCTGGTACTGGGCCTCGGGCAGGTCCATGAGGGTCTGGCTCACGTAGGTGATGAAGGGCTTGTGGTTCGATGATGGTATGTTGCTGTGGACCAGCTGAGAGAGAAGATCTGTGCTGGTTTTGATTGTGTCCCTGATCTCCAAGAGGACAGTGTGGCTCTGGCCCTCCAGTCTGCCTCTCTGCCTGCTTTCTGTGAAGGTGGAGCTGGGGGTGGGTTGATCTCTGGCTGCTGCTTCTTCTTGCTCCATTTGAGACAGGGGATCCTCCATGTCCTCTGGCATGGGGAGTGCAGCTGTTGGGGGGGTCTCTGCCATGGGGCCCCCCAAAGACACTTGCCTGGACATGGTAGCTGTCTCCTGGCTGGAAGAGGACTGGCTGTCTGTGGGCTGTCTGAGGGAGAGGGTTGACAGAGGAGCTGCTCCTCAGTGGCGGACCTCACCCTCCAGGAAGCTACACTTGGCCATGATGTACATCTCCCGATCAGTGAGCTTGACAGCAGTCTGGCCGGATTTCTTCAGGTGGAGCTTGTCATACCAGGTGTGCATGTGCTTCCACCATCCCAGGAGTACATCTGCAGTGTAGCCCAGGCTCTCTGCCTTGTCTCTCCACGCTGCCTGCTTTCTCTTGGTGTCGCGATAGAGTCTGTGGCCCTTTCTCCACAAGTACTCATTCTCCCTCAGCCATTCCAGCACCTCCTCCTCATGGTCCTCGGAAATGGAGTACTGTTTCCTCTCTCCCTTCTCCTTGCCTTGCCTCTTCCTCCCTCTGGCAGGGCCTTCAGGGCCTTCAGCAGCAGGACTTTGAGGGCCTTGGGGCTGGTCCACCACAGCATCAGCACCTGCAGGAGAAGCACCTCCAGCAGCAACACCACCAGCAGCAGCAGCAGCAGCAGGAGAAGCACCACCACCAGCAGCAGCAGCAGGAGAAGCACCAGCAGCTTCAGAGTCAGCGCCAGGGGGTGGGATGGTGGTTCTGTCCTTCTTGCCAGGGCTGGCAGGAGTAGGCACAGGCTTCCTCTTCTTCCCTGACTGACGAACCATGGTGTTCTTTCAAGATGTCTCTGGCAGCAGGTCTTTCCTTTGAATGCTGACTGCTTGCGAGCTGCATCCTTTTATATCCACGGAGCTGACGCAATTCATCCTCCCCACATGCACAGTAAATGCTTTGCATCTGCTTTGCATCCGCTCTGCATCTGCTACGCATCCGCTACGCATCCGCTATGCATCCTATAGGCGTCCATGATGCATCCGCGTCATCCGCTATGCATCCGCTCCTTCCGCTAGCGTCAGCTTCGCTATTCTCCCCCGGAAGCCCTGCGGATGTGTCATCCGCTTCCATCTGCTTCCATCTGCTAGGCTTCCTACGAACATCCGCTTACCATCCTCGCTATGTACTATCCCAGTCCGTTCCTTTCTGTTCCTTTCCATTCTGTTTATGCAAATTTTCACCACTTTTGAGAGCGGATAACAATGGATAGAGCCACCCCCGAAATTTTGCTCGTCCGCTATGTCCTTTTTGCATACGTTTTGCATCCGTCGGCCAGTGTGACCTAGCCTAAAGCTTTTCTTCTGCATTTGTTTCTGGTTCCCCCACCCCCCAAATGGGGAAGATACCTCAGTGAAATTTCATGTTGGTGAGCAAGGTTCCTGTGCTTACTTAGCTACCTAGCTGAGATATGTGCTGTGCATTCCTCATTGGACAACCATCTTTTAGGCCACGGTTCCCCAACTCCTAGTCTGTGAACTCCACAGAATCTGTTCCTGGTCCCCAAAAGATTGGGGGCTGTTGTTTTAGGGTTTATAGCTTTTCTGGCTTTTCCTACCAGAGTTAAATTCCAATGAAAAATTATAAATTGTTGGAGAGAGGATAGAGCAATAAAATGCTCTCCCCCCCACACACACACACTCAAACACACACACATATCCAAGAAACTTCTTCATCTCTTCATTCTTGGATGAGAAGCAAAACGTTTTCAATGTCTTCAACACCAGAAAGTCCAGTCGCTTATTGAAAAAGCATCTTTGGGACAACCATGGCCTGGATGATGACTGAGAATCTCCATAGATATCGCTGGCACCCCTTAACAAAATAAGTCCAAAAGCATCACACACCTTCCAGGATAATTTTATTGAAATTCAGTCCCTCTGAGACAGGAAATTTTCCTTCATCAAACTGAATGACAATCAATGCTTTGTACAGGTGGTCCTCAACTTACAATCCATTCATTCAGTGACTGTTTGAAGTTACAATGGCCCTGAAAAAAGTGACTTACAACTGGCCTTTGCACTTACGATGCAGCATCTCCACGGTCACATGATCAAAATTTGGACGCTTGGCAACCGGCATATATTTACAGCGGTTGAAGTGTCCTGGAATTGCCATTTATGATCTTCTCAGCCAGCTTCTGACAAACAAAGTCAATAGGGAAACTGGATTCTCTTCACAATTGTGGCAAAAAAGAACATTAAATCGGGTGCAATTCATTTAACAACTGCCCTGCTTAGCAATGGAAATTCAGGTCTCAATTATGGGCATCTGTCAAGGACTACGTGTAGTGGTGAAGCTATTGGATTAGGAAAGGGGCAACCCAGTGTCAAATTTATCCTCAGCCATAAAAGTTCTCTAGATAACTGGATAATTCTTTCTCAACCCAACTGTCATCAGAGGGGAAAAACAGAAAGAATAATGTTACAAATGCCATGCTGAGGAGGAGGAGAATATGCTGAGAATATGTCAGCCCATTACTCCAATCAATTAAATCTGTGTCAGTTTTCATAGGAAAACACATGTTCCTGTATGCACTTTATACTTTGAATTTATTTCAATGAGATATTTCTTCCTGTGTAAAATGGAGTGTGTGTCTTTGCCCAAAATGCTACCAGAAGTTTTTGTAAGTACAGCCTCGGTACTCAGGTTTTTAAAAAATTAAATACCCAGTTGAGGATATTTTCATCCATTAAAAACTGTTTGATAGATTCGAGGTTTAATTTAATTCATTGATAAGGCTGTCACTGGCTTCCTGAATTGAGCCTTAATTTGCTGGACTGAATTGCTTAGGGGAAAAATGAACACTACTAACCAATTAACAAATCCTTGACCAAACTGGGGTTCATTCTTCTCAGATTAATTCATATGAATCCATTGAATGCTATTGAATTAAGCAGATGACAGCTTTAACATTTAAGTGTACTTTACATTAACAGGAAATGGTGGCCCAAATGGAATTGGTTTCTTCTTTTGAAATAGATTCTCCTGAGCATTTGAGAAGCCAAAAAAAGAAGCAGAAAATCGTATAAGAATCCCAGTGGCAAAAGAGAAACCTAAGGGTAACTCATTAAATGAAAGCAAATTTTAAATGTCAAATAAGTTTTTCCAGTATCCTGTCTTTTATTGGACTGGTCTATTGATTCAGAAAACTCAGTCAAGATTATTAACTAGGGCAGAAGCAAACAAAAAGGCATGACTTCTCAAGAAGGAGCTCTTCAGAACTGAAGTCTGAAAATGGTCAAAGGAAATGTCAAACCAGACAGGAAACATGATCAGATAGCAACAGCAATAGCACTTAGGCTTATATACCACTTCATAACATTTTACAGCACTCTTTAAGCCAGAGGTCTCCAAACTTGGTAACTTTAAGACTTGTGGACTTTTCCAGCATAGCTGGCTAGAGAATTCTGGAAGTTGAAGTCCATAAGTCTTAAAGTTGTCAAGTTTGGAGACCTCTGCTCTAAGCCGTTTACAGAGTCAGCTTATTGCCTCCAACAATCTGGGTCCTCATTTTACTGACCTTGGAAGGATAGAAGGCTGGATAAACCTTGAGCTGGTCAGAATCAAACTCCTAGCAATCAGCAGAATTAGCTTGTAATACTGCGTTCTAACCACTGCACCATCATAGCTCTTAGAATTAGATAAGCTAATTCTACTTTGTTGTAATGCTATTTAACATACTCTTGCAAATCTGAATGTACCATTCTTCCACTGTTTCCTTTATAGTCCAAGAAATTAGGGAGGGTCCCTTCTTATCCTACCCAGTATCCAGCGGCAGGCTCTGCTGTCTCTTATTTGACTATTCCCTAGGCAGCATTCTTTGCTCCACCTCCCAAGGTCTTTTCCACATAAGAAAGGAGGAATGCAGGAGTTCAATTAATGACAAGTTATTTTCACTTATAAGCATAGGAACTCCAAGTTTAAGCATGTACGAATATGGATGAACTGTTCAAAGATGGAATGTTCTGAGAGGGCAGGCACAACAAAGTGAAGCAAAAAATGTCAGGGGCAAAGAATCAGGACCATACCAAAGTAGCAGGTCACGATTTATTGCTCAAACCTATAGAAAAGAATCTAATCAACTAAAATTCAATGCTAAATAGGACCAGATGAGGGTCAATGGAATTCAAGAGGGGATGGACTTGGATAGTTTGTGACAACATAATGACTCTAAGCTGATGACACACTTAACTCCTCCCCACAACTCTGCTTTATCTTCTGCTGACATGACAGAGTCTCAAATGCTGGTGAAGAAAACTTTATTAATTAGTCCTAACTTGTTTCAAATATGTCTTTTTCAAGGGCTCTCTGTACAGCTGGTGGAAGTCTGTTGGAGCACAATGCAGCTGAGGATTTAGAAAGAACGACTGATTTCAGGTCAATTGGACTCACACAAATCTACTAAATACCATTTAAAAAGATGAAAATTGAAAGTATGTCCTAAGCTCTCAGGGCTCCATTCATATCTCCTAGCATTTTCTTTTTACTCTGATTTGGGGAGTTGTTTCATCCCAATGCAACCAAAAACCCCAGGTCAGATAAATCTGGTGTAGATACTCTTTCTTGCATTCTCCCCCTGCCAACAACCAACCTTTGTTAACGCATGAGAATTTAAACACATTTCTAAGTTGGCTGCCAACAACCAGAATCCAAGATTTTCCACACTGCTGTCCCATCTCCCCTGTTGTGCAAGGAGAAAACCAGATACTTCAGCCTTGAATGTCAGGGTAAAAAAATCTCGATCATGTTGGGGATACCTAGCATCAAAGGCTTATTTTCACAGAGATGTGCCCCTGCTTCCGAGATCAAAAGGGAAAATCCCTCCAGGAGATTTAAGATAAATTGTGTGACAAAATTACCCATCCACCCTCAGTAGAAACCATTGTTTTGCAGTAACTGCAGCTCTCCTGCTGCTCCCTGATTCTATCGCCACAAGGATTTTGAGCTGGCAAACTGTCTTTGTCTTAGTGGCTGTACGTTTCAGTGCAGGGATGGATGGAAGGAAGGAAGGAAGGAAGGAAGCAGGGAGGGAGGGAGGAAAGAAGGAAGAGGCAGGGAAGGAAGGAAGGATGGCAGGGAGGGGAACAAGGAGGGGGGGAGGGAGGAGAGAAGAGGCAGGGAAGGGAAGGAAGGAAGAAAGGATGGGAGGAAGGAAGGCACAAATAAGCTTCTTCTTCATTCTACAAGGCAAACTGCTTCTTTGTTTCAAAACCAAATGAGCTTTTCTCTAAAGCTTTTGTGCTCACCTAGCAAAGCAGGAATGATGTAAAGGGATATATGCAATTTATCTACCTGCTGTCAGTTGTATCAACTGGGGGGAGGCAAGGTTGGAATAGCACATTTGCATTGACCTTTTTTTAAGTCACTTAGTGCACTCTCCACCTTTTTTTATTATTACAAAAGAGTTCCAAAGTAAATTCCAACCTGATACCAGATTGGAGTTCTGGCTACCTACAGAGAAACCACTCTGAGATTTTCAGTGTAGAATGGATATCTTTTAAACAACCAAAAATTCTGTGGAATTGCCTTTGCACATCACAACTACTCTCATCTTCAGTCCTGGGAGCTAAATTCATAGCAAACTACGGTGTGGTTTACTGTTTCCTGAATACAGGACAACGATAGGCCACACAATGTGGCTTAGAATCATAGGCATCTGATGAAGTGAGCTGCAGCTCATGAATTTTTAATTCCTTTGTTAGTGAGAGAAGGTGCTTCCAGATTCTTGACTTTTTGCAAAGATGGATAACATGGCTCTCCTCTTCAAAGGGCTAAAATGTGGCTCACAGAATTCATTTATCCAACCCTAACCAACTCATATTTTGACTTCATGTCCTCTAAATTAGGGGTCTCCAACGTTAGCAACTTTAAACCGGGAGGAATTCAACTCCCAGAAGTCTGGGAGTTGAAGTCCTCCAGGCTTAAAGTTGCCAACGTTGGAGACCCCTGCTCTAAATCTATTTGCATACATGACAGATGGTAATTTAGCTTTAAAACAAAGCAAAGTCCATAGCTGAGAGTGGGTTGGTTTAATCCTATCATGCGGTTTGAATGTGGAAACCTAGCCAAGGGATCTGGTGATGCATTGAAATGCACAGCCAAAAGGAATTCCAAGAAAACACTTTAATTGCACATTGCCAAATGCAACATTACAAAGGTTCCTCTTTGCTATGCTGGTCCCACTGCTCACATTTGGTCCATCTTAGAGTCTTTATATTTGTCCTGACCTTTGACATCGATGTTCCAAGGGGATGATCAAAGGGGTTACTTTCATAAAGAAAACAAGAGGCAGTTTTTGCTAAACAGCTGGTGAAACATGTGGAGCTCTTTTTTCTTCTTCTTCCCCCAATGGGATGGAATGCGGATCTGGTTATCAAGCTTTCAGGGATAATGCGTGTTGAGCTTCCCAGATCAATAACAAAGGTTCAAAAACAGGAAAGGCTCATGCAAGCAGAATAGCTATCAACGCTTCTGAAGAGAGAAAGGAAAAGAAACCGAGCCAAGCACAGCAAACCAAGTGACACAAAAGGAAAGCAAAGAATATTCTCCACGGTAGGGATTAAAAGAGGTCTGCTGCAAAGATCTCCAGTAGCTAAGGTGGAGCTTTATTGCTGATGGGTCTATCCATCTTTTTTGGTAAAAACCATCTAGGGATGAGGTTGCATTGATTTTCTAAAATTTACAAGGCCACCTAATAGCAGCACCAGTTTTTCCGAAGGCAGGACTTATCCTGTGGTACTTCTTGCAATGGCCATGTGTCTGTGGAGAAGACCTACTTCCCACAAAGCAAGAAGGGTAGGAATAACCTGGCCATTTTGCACACAGACCTGTCCTCGCACAAGATCAATCTGTGCTACCAGTGCATATCTTTGAGGGTTTCTCATCAGAAAGATTTCTTGCAGAACAAAACCTATTTGTTCTGTGAAATCCTTTGTTATATTAGTCCCAAAAGAGCTTTTCCAAAAGGCAAATGGACTTTTTTGGGTTTTTTTCCTCGAAAATGTTTCACTTCTCAGCTAAGACGTTTGTAAGTAAAAAAGCTTATTTGCTGAGAAGCAAAATATTTTCAAGGAAAAAACCAAGAAAGTCCAGTTGCCTTTTGGAAAAAGACATTTGGGACAACCATCACTTGGATAATTGAAAATCTCCTTTAGACAATTTGTGATAGTACTGTAATTGGGATAGAGCAATTCAATGTGAAAAATTCTTAGAAGGCAGAATGCCAGTTAGTGCACATAGCTCTCTTTAACTAAACCTGTACATTTTTGAAGTTTTCAGAGAAATTTAAGAACCATTTTGAGGTTTGCCTCTGCTCCTTAATATTTCCTGAAAGTCTAATCCTGATTTAAAAAAAAAAAACCCATGAATTTTTGAACTGCAATACAGTCACTTTTCGGATGCCAGGATCAATCAACCTCTGTCTATGATGTGACAGACGTTCATAGAAGTAAAATAACTGAATCTAAAATATTGTATAAACCTTGAGAACAAAAGTATATACTGTGAACAGATCTTTTATGTCTGCAAAAAAGAAAGAAAAACCATAACTGATAGCTCACTTATCTGCTAAAATGCTGTCATTGTTTAATAGCATTCCTGAGATTGTTTCACTGTTTCCATAAGATCTAAACATTTTGATTACCATTCCTTCTGTGTGGGAGAATAGAATCCTTTGCCAGTTTCCTTCGTCTCATACAATTTTAGCTGTGACTGATGAACAACAAATGAACACTGTTCTGCATTTGAACAGAAATCTGGCTAGATTTGGCTTGTAAGAATAAAACAGGAATATAAAAACATAGGTAATCCTCAACTTCCAGTCCTTCTTTTAGCAACCAAAATTACAACAGCACTGAAAAAAGTTATTTACAATCAAACTTCATGCTTACAGCAAAAGCAATAAGCACTTAGACTTCTATACAGCTTCACAGTGCTTTCCAGCCCTCTCTAAGCAATTTAGAGTCAGCCTATTGCCCCCAACAATCTGGGTCTCATTTTATTGACCTGGGAAGGATGGAAGGCTGAGTCAACCTTGAGCCTGGCAAGATTCAAACTGCCAAATTGCAGGCAGCCAGCATTCAGCAGAAGTAGCTTGCAGTACTGCACTCTAACCACTGCACCACCATGGCTCTATTGCAATATCCATTGCAATATCCCCATGGTCATGTGATCAATTTGAGTGTTTTGCAATTGGCATGTATTTATGACAGTTGCACTGTCCTGGAGTCATTTGATCATTATTTGTGATCTTCACATCTGCCTTCTGACAAGCAAAGTCAATGGAGGAAGCTGAATTTGCTTAACAACCACATAAGACATTTAACAACTCCAATGATTTCTTAACACCTGTGACAAAAAGAGTTGGAATATTGGATATGACTTACATAAAAATTGCCTTACCTAGCAATTTTAAGGAATCCCAATTGTGATTGTAAGTCAAGGACTATCTGTTCAGATTTTAGTTATATTGACACTAATATTAGTGACAATGATTAACAGTGGTTCTTCAGAGTTCAAGGTGTTTCCAGACTCACCTGTAGATGCTGAGGCTAAACTTGGCATTTCTGTATGCAAATATCAATGCCATTGTGCTGGATTCCATAGGAATCTGGGAGTCTTGTATCTCCTTCTCTTCTGGAATGTACCACTGTGCTTTTAAGATGTCACAGAATCATTCCATGGCAGTGTTTCTCAACCTTGGAAACCTTAAGGTGTGTGGACTTCAACTCCCAGAATTCTAGAGTTGAGCCAACATGCTGGCTGGGGAATCCTGGGAGTTGAAGTCCATACATCTTAAAGTTGCCATCTTAAACAGCTGCCACACTGTTCTATGACAAGACGATGCATCAATCCAAAACTGACTGTTAGGGAAGGGGCTATTAGGTTGTAATAAATTGCCCCAAACCTCCACTCATTTCTGAAATGTCTTTCTCTTGTAATTCAATTTCAAGATTTCTCTTTCTTTCAGAGGATCAAAGAGTGCTGAAAAATGAACAATCCATTCAACTTAAGCTTTAATACAATATTCAGGAACCCTGGTGGCTAAAGTGCAGCACTGCAGACTAACTCTGCCCAGAGCCGGAAGTTCAACCCTGAAGGGCTCCAGGTTGACTCAGCCTTCAATCCTTGCAAGGTCAGTCAAATGAGAACCCAGAATGTTGGGGAAAATGTGCTGACTCTGCAAATGATTTAGAGATGATCAGGAGAGAAAAGTGTTCCGCCTGGAAAGAAGCGCGTGAGACCGGGTTCCAAACAACACTTCTTTATTTCAAACTGCTAGGTAAAGAAACGGAACATAGCCCAAGCGACGGCAGCCCTTTATATAGCGGCTAGCCTGCCGGCTTGTGGCCAATGACAGTTATTTAATTCTTCCCGCCGTTTGGCGGCTTCCCGAATTGGTTCCTAGCGAACCAATCTGTAAGTGGCCTTTTCGGCCAATCAGAATGAAGTACTTGGAACCTACCAAGTTCCATACAGAACACCCCTCCCCCTTTAGTTCAGTCCAATATGGTGACATAGTCACGCAGGTAGGTGGGGCTTTTCCTAGTTCTAGTTGACCTGCGCGGCTCAGTCTTGTTTTGGTCTTCAATCAGTTCAGACAGGATCGCTGCTTCTCTCAACCTTCTCCATGGAACCTCCTGGAAGGGTGAGTCAGCCATGCCGCTCCCTCCTGAGTCTCTCGGGCCAGTTGAGATGGCTCTGCCGCTCCCTCCTGGTTTGGCCAGGTTGGTTGAGCTGACTTGGCTGCCACCTTCCAGGAAGGCCTCACTTCGCTTTCCTGCTCCCGGACTTCTTTCTTGGGGTTCATCTAACCGTGAGTGCTCTTTTTGTTTGGTTAGATTGTCGTTTTGCAGAGTTTGTTGTCTTCTTATGGGAGGTTCATCTCTCCCTTTTTTATTTATTTGTACTCCCCCCCCTCCTCAGTTGTTTTATAGTCGGAATTTATTATTTTTGGTTCTGCGGCGATTTTTCTTTCGAGGTTGCGGGAACAAAGCTGGTCTACCTGCTGCTTCCATTCCCTTTCATAGTCTAGCGTTAGTCGGTAGGATCGGGGCCCTGTGACTTGTGTGATGGTGGATGGTAGCCATAGAGGGTCCCCGGTAAGGTTTTTGGCATAGACTAGGTCACCGATTTTGAAGGTACGGTATTTGCTGGAGGAGTCGGGGGGCTTGTCCCATGTGTAGGTGGGGTGTAACCTGTCCAAGTAGGACCGTAGTTTCCTACCCATTAACAGTTCAGCCGAGCTTTTATTTGTAGTGCTACTAGGGATAATATGTTGCAAGGTTAGGAGTCGGTTGAGTTTGTCCTGCATGTCCCCCTTGTCCATTCTCTCTAGACCCTCCTTAGTATACCTAACCATGCATTCGGCCTTGCCATTTGCAGTGGGATGAGCCAGTGCGGTTAATGCATGACGGACAGCCAGGTATACCTAGGCAGCCAGGTATTGTTCGAACTGCAAGGCGGTAAACTGAGGCCCATTGTCCGAAACCAGTACATCTGGTAGCCCATGCGTCGCAAACAGTTTGTCGAGTTGCTTCATGACAGCCTCGGTGGTTGTGGAAGCCAGGAGGATGACTTCCAACCAGTTCGAATATGCATCGACCACAATCAAAAAGGTGTTCCCCTTTGTTGGCCCAACAAAGTCAATGTGCACCCTAGACCCCAGGGAGACCCCAATGTGGACCCCAGGGAGTTTCCCAGTCCCGTATTGGTGCCTATGGGGGGGTAGGCCTCGCTTTCTGACAGGCGTGGCATGTTGCAACCCAGCATTCAATATCGTTGTCCAGCCCTGGCCACCAGACATAACTCCTGGCCAGGGCTTTCATCTTAACTATGCCCGGGTGACCCTCATGCAACATACCAGACAGCTCGGTCTGTCTGGTACAGAAAGGTTTAAAAGTCTCAGTTTTTTTATTTTCCTCCGGCCAGCCTTTACCTACCCAGTTCAGTATTCGCGCTGTCAAAAAATCTTTGGCTGTTGCTCTCGCGATGTCGGCTGCAGTCAGCAGTAGCTCCAGGCAGGTCTCAAGTTGGAATGTGGAGGCAGTTGGAGCAGGGTCATCTTCTGTGATGGACAATGGGGAACGGCTCAGAGCGTCGGTGTGCGAGATGGCTTTGCCAGGTCTGTGGAGTAGCATGTAGGAGTAGGCAGCGAGGAATTCAGACCACCTCATCATTCTAGGTGACAGAATGTTCGGGGTTGGCTTGTTTCCCGCTAGGATTCCAAGGAGAGGCTTGTGGTCGGTTATGATAGAAAAAGGTCTACCGTAAAGGTACTCGTGGAATCGTTTGACCCCAGTGACGTTTGCCAGGGCTTCGCGATCAAGTTGGCTGTAATTGCGTTCCGCCTTGGAGAGTGTCTTTGAGTAAAAGGCAACCGGTGCCTCTCTGCTGTTTGGAAGCTGGTGACTCAGGATGGTGCCAACCCCAAAAGGTGAAGCATCGCAGGTGTCCGTCAGAGGCAGGGTGTTGCTAAACTAGATAAGAACGGTGTCTGACGTTAATAGGTCCTTAATACCTTGGAAGGCTCTCTGTTCCTGGTGGCCCCAAGTCCAAATGGATTTTTTATCTTGCAGCTGATGTAGGGGTTCTGCTATTGTCGCCTTATGGGGCAGGAACACATTGTAAAAGTTTATGAGGCCTAGGAACGCCTGGAGATCGGTTTTGTTTCTTGGTCTGGGAGCATCTTTGATAGCCTTCACCTTCTTTTCAGTTGGGTGAATGCCATGCTCATCAATTAAATAGCCCAAGAATTCAACCCGTTTAGTGGCCAGTTCACCTTTCTCTTTCTTGACTTTTAGGCCTGATTTTCTAAAGCGAGTTAAGACTTCTCTTAGCCTGGTCTCTATCTGGTTGGCGTTTTTTGCTAAGACCAGTACATCGTCGAAGTATGGGACGACACCTTTGATTCTGTTTAGTAGGCGTTCCATGAGGCTTTGGAAAACGCCTGGGGTAACGCTAACACCGAATTGGAGGCAGTTACATTTGAATGCCCCTCTATGCGTTACTTTCGTTTGTGCCTCTGCTGTTATTAGATCAATGGGTAGCTGCTAATAAGCTTGTGCTAGGTCGAGTTTTGCGAATATTTTTCCTCCCCCTAGCGAGTGCAATAAATGTTGCACTACTGGCACTGGGTATGCGCTTTGTTGGAGCGCATGGTTCAGGATTGCCTTATAGTCCCCACAGATGCACACTGACCCATCTGGCTTTACCGGTGTGACGATAGGGGTTTCCCACTTGGCGTGGTCAATTGGTTCTAAAACCCCTTGCGCTATCAACTTATTCAGCTGTTCGTCAATTTTTGGTTTAAGCGCGAATGGAATGCGTCTGGCCTTTAAACGAATGGGGGCTATTTTCGGGTCTAGGCTAAATGAAATTGGGGTCCCCTGGTACTTGCCTAGAGTCCCATCAAATACATCTTAGAATTTGTGGAGTAGGTTCTCCTCCCAGTTGGTAGTAGCGATGCGGTTGATCCCGATCATCCCAATTCCCAGAGGCACGAACCATTCAATTCCTAGCAGACTAGGGTGGTCACGGTCGACGATAGTCAGAGACAAGACTTTGGCGTGTTGTTTAAATTCAACTAGAAAATGTCCAAGGCCAACTACTGGGATTCGATTTCCCTGATAGTCTTTTAGCACAAGTTTTTGTTTCTTTAGTTCTTTCTGCTTGATGTTCGGAATTAGGCGCCGGATGGTATTCCAGGATACCATCGATAGGAAAGACTCTGAGTCAACCTCCATCTCGCAGGGTCTCCCCTCGATGCTCACCTCTATCCGAACCTTTTTTCCACTTTCTGCTCTGGCATTATCGATGGTGACTGTCTGATGTGTTTCTTCTCTGTCACTGGTTCTTTTATTGTGGTTCCATCGGTTGCCGGCTTGTCTGTCATTGTGTCTGGGGTGTGTGTGCTGCCACGTCTTTTTGGACTATAGCTCTTTTTGTTGCGGCAGACCCTTTCGATGTGACCCCTTTTATTACAAGCCCGGCAGATAGCATCGAGGAACCTGCATTCAGACCGCGGGTGATTGTCTCTGCAGCCCGCACATTGAAATTCCCGCCAATTCTTCCTCTTTTCACACCATTTTCTATCTGAATAGAGTCTATGGACATTTTCGTTGTCGTCTTCGGTATCACTCTGGATTTTGATATCCTCGTGGTGGGTTGTCGCTGTGGGCTCTTTCTTTCCTCCCTCTGCCTTCTTCTTCCTGGTTTGGGTCGGCAGGTCTGGAACTGCGTTCATTTTCTGCATGGTGGCTGCTGACTTTTTCGCTGCTTTGGTGGCGGTTGCCTCAGCAATGGCCTCAGCCACGGTTATGTTCAGCCTGTTGAGTAGTTTGCTCTGAAGGGTAGAGTCTTTCAGGCCGAGGACTACGCGGTCTCTCATAGCCTTGTCCATGTTTTGAAACTCACATGCTCCTCCAATGTGTCTCAAGGCTGCCACAAAGTCTGCTATTGTTTCATCCTCCTTCTGGTCCCTTTTGTAAAATTCATGCCTTTTTATTAGATTGGAGACCACCGGTGCATAGTGTGTTCAGAGCATTTGGTTCAGGTTGGACCAGGTCATCTGCCTGACATCTCTGGGTTTCGCCAGCGCCTTCGCCATTTTGAATACGGCCGGTCCGCAGTGTGTAAGGAAGACAGCCCTCTTCCTTTGATCTGAGATTTCTTCCATCTCGTTGCTTTCTAAGAACATAAGAAAGCTATCAATATATGATTCCCAATTCTCTACATCTGGATTGAAGGGTGCGGGTGGTGCGTTGTTACCAGCCATCTCTTTTTTCTCGGTTCAGATCGCTGCGTGCTTCGGTCTCTGTTTCTACGATGATCCCACCCTCATCGCCAGTGTTCCATCTGGAAAGAAGCGCGTGAGACCGGGTTCCAAACAACAACTCTTTATTTCAAACCACTAGGTAAAGAAACGGAACATAGCCCAAACCGCAGCAGCCCTTTTTTTTTGCGGCTAGCCTGCCAGCTTGTGGCCAATGACAGTTATTTAATTCTTCCCGCCATTTGGCGGCTTCCTGGATTGGTTCCTAGTGAACCAATCCGTAAGTGGCCTTTTCGGTCAATCAGAATGAAATACTTGGAACCTACCAATTTCTATACAGAACAGAAAGATTCAACTGTTTAACCAAGATTAAATCTGAGTCACAGGGAACAAAAAAATTAGGAATCCAGGGAAACAAAACAGAAAGACCACTCAGAAAATCAGGTTGGAGGCACACAGGCAAAACATTAATCCCAAGAAAATCCTCCCTGCTCAGACAAAATACCAGCACTAAACAGGAAGCATTTGGGAGCATTTCTTCATCAAACAGGCTTCAAAATTAAAGTCAGTTCTGAGCTAGTGAGTTCTTTGCCCAAAATATTCCAATTTATATTTCCGGAGATTTGCAGAGAACAAGAGCTTCCTTACTCTATTCCTGGCAAATTCAGAACACTGGTGTTGTTTATCCTCAGTCTCTTGTCTTTAAAATTTGAGGCAGGCCTTTTTCAGATGTTTTTCCTCCCTCTCCTAAAATCATGTATGATTCGTTATTGATGTACATCAATTTACTTGACTACAACAATTCTTCCTTCAACTCAGTCCACTAGATGATATGTTGTTTTTTTACCCCCAAACACAAAAAGTTTTGATGTAGTTTAAACTAGAATATAACTATTAACATGTTCTCCATGTGGACAGTTTTAGTGACTGGAAGCAGAAGGGAAAAGAAGTTGAAAAGGGCATATCGGAAGTAATCTAGGAGCATTTCTTCACTATGAATGTTATCCCAACCATGACTGAGGCCATTAACATTTGTATGTGTTACTGTTAGTGCATACCGATGGCTGAGTCACTAGTTGGGGATCCTTTCTAGGATGACAGCAGCTTGACACTTTGGCAGACTCTGCCAAGCTCATACAAGTTTCACATTTGTTAATGGGCAACAAATGTGGCTATCTGGGCTATACTTTACAAACCTTATGCTGGTCTGTGACTATAATAAATATCAATATTATTAATATTATTAATTATTGTTATGTTAATAAATAATGCAAAGGTTGGTCATTTCATGAGACTGCTTCCAGCCTTCTGCTTTGGATTTTGATTATATGTGGCTGACTTCATCCCCAGGTGAAAAAGCTCTCCAAGGGTTGGGGTTAGACGTGATCACAACACGCCCTCTGCCTACCTTCCAAAGAAATGGAGTGCCAAAAGAGGAGCATGGCATGATGACCCAATGATATAAGGACTTCTCCCTTGGGCAAGGAGACCTCCCTTCCAGCCCTATGATTTTATACTTCTATTTTGATTGACTGAGTTACAAACCAGAAGCCAGCTTCCTTTACCAGGAGTTGTGAAAGTGTTAAGTAAGGCCAGACACTGCTTTGAAAAGGAAGAATTCATTTGGCCTTTTCTACAAAGATGGTGAAGAAATCAAAGTAAATGCTGGCTATTAGCTTTGTCAGCTTTATTTTTCAAGTTTTTGAGAGTTTCATAGGGTTGCACAGCTCACACACAGAGATTTTGCACACTATAGTTTGCTATTCAGAATGTCTTAACATAAAGAAACAGATTCCGTATGAGCTTTTTTTCATCTTATCTGAACTTATTAATTTCATTAAAATTTAAAACAGTAAGGGCTTTGCTATAAGACACCTTGTGGCATGGCAAAAACATCACACTTCTGGTATGATTTTTCACAGTCAAGCTCAGGACAATTTAGGAATAATTTTCACTTACTAGCTTGAAAGGCAGAAGCCTCAGGATCCAACTCCAGTAAGCATATGTGAGTACAGCAAAGGGCATTGCATTAGAAATGGCCACAATCTCAGCAAAAATGACCATCTTGGAAAAGAAAAAGGACAAATCCAAAGTTGGAAAGTCAATAAGTAATCAGGATTGTGAAAATGTAATCATATAACTAAACCAGAAACTAATTTATGAAGGGCAGAGCACTCTCTGGAAGTCTAAAGGATATGGGATTGAATGTTGAAGTAGCAAGGAGATTTAGCCAAAAGATTAGGATTCTCTAATATTTAATATTTCTCTTAAGATTGTACCAGTAATAATAAATCTTTAGAAAAACAAATGCATCAATCTTTCACTTCAAACATACCTGCTAGTGGATGAAAATGTGTTTACAGCTAATCCATCATTGAAGGTTTAAAGCAAGATTGAAAGTTCAACTTCTGATGTATTTAAACTGCATTTCTTCATTAAGCCCATGTCACACTGCACCAACGGATGCAAAGAGGATGTAAAACGGACAAAAAAGCTTGCCATCCGTTGGTTAACGCGATGTACTCACTGCCTCCGTTTTGCTTCCTCTCTATCCGTCCAGGATCCGTTTATTGACGTTTCATCCGCTCAGAAAGTTTTGAGCTGCCCAAAACTTTTGAGCGGAAAATGTATCCAATGCATCCGTTCTGCATCCTCTAGGTATACAGGGGACATCCGTTCTGCATCCATTACGCATCTGCTATATCCGCTAGGCATCCGCTGTGCATCTGCACAACTCAAATCCGTTCCAGTGGTAAACGGACGCAGGGAGGAAGCAGAATGGACGTGCAGCGTTAGTAGCACAGATGGAGAAAGGATGAAAGCGGGTGCAGCTCATCCACTTTGCATCCGCTCTGCATCCTCTACGCATCTGCTCTGCATCCTCTACGCATCCTCTACGCATCCGCTCTGCATCCGCTCTGCATCCTCTATGCATCCGCTCTGCATCCTCTACGCATCCTCTATGCATCCTCTACGCATCCTCTATACATCCGCTCTGCATCCTCTAAACATCCGCTCTGTGTCCTCCCCACGTCCGTTCCTTTCCGTGTTATCCACTCTGCTTATGCAAATTTTTGCCCCTTTTGAGAGCGGATAACAACGGATGGAACATTTTGCTTGTCCGTTGTGTCCTTTTTGCATCCGTTGGGCAGTGTGACATGGCCTTTAAGTGGGTTCTTTTATTTAAATTCTTGTCACAATTGCTTTGAAAGGAAACCCAGTTTTACAACTGCCTTTGTTGAACTGGAATTTTGTTATATGACTGACTTTAGACTGTAAAAAAATTATACTGCTTTATGTCATTTGATCTGAGGATTCTCATCATTAAATTAAAACCCTCAAATATAGTACAATGAGCGGAACACTAAGATTCAACTTTGCGAAAACTCAGTTTGAACTTTCTGTCAGCAATAGTGCTGATAAGACATCTAAAATAAATCTCTGATAAATTTCTTTAGGAATGGATAAATGTAAGAGTTTAAATAGTCTCTGCTTCAGCATTGAGTGGTGTAACTAATGCATTGGTTATCATCCATCTTTCTCAGATCAAAAGCTTCACAAAAATGTACATGAGAAATACGCTCAAGAATAAATACATCTATAAAAGTTACACATTGAAAGATGTAGAGCATGGTAGCTCAGGAGTTCAATCATTCAAAGGTTGACTCATCCTTCCATCCTTCCAAGGTCAATAAAATGAGGACCCAGATTGTTGGGGGCAAGAGGCTGTCTCTGTAAACTGCTTAGAGAGTGGATATAAGTGCTATGAAGTGATGTAAAGAGAAACAGTGCTTACATCAGAAAAATGCCTATTTACAAAACTGCATCATGGAAATTGACATAAAGCCCCTGTCCCACTGCACCAACAGATGCAAAGAGGATGTAAAACATTAAAAAACATTGGAAAATGCTATGCATCCGTTGTGTACTCATTGCATGCGTATTTCATACGCTCTATCCTTTGAGCATCCATCCACTGAGGTTTCATCCGCTCAAGAAGTTTTGAGCTGCACAAAACTTTGTGAACGGATGAACTTTCCACCGCGTATGATGTAAATCCACGACATCCGAGCAACAAACGTTCTATGTCCGTTTATCATCCGTTAAACATCCGCTGTATCCTCTCTGCATCCTCTGGGCATCCTCGCAACTCACATCCGCTGCAGCTAAAAACGGAAAGAGGGAGGAAACAAAAGGTACACAGAACGTCTACACAGCGTTAGTAGCATGGAAATAGAAAGGATGCGCAGTGAACGGTTTGCATCCGATATACATCTGCGCGGCATCCCCTTTCTTTAGGAGTACGTGATGCATCCGTTTCATCCGCTATGCGTCCGCTTCGCAATTCTCCCCCGGAACCCCTTCAGAGGTGTCATCCGCTTCCATCCGCTTTCATCCTCTAGGCTTCCTATGAACATCCGTTTAACATCCCCACTACATACTACCCATGTCCGTTCTTTTCCTTTCTTTTCCATTCTGTTTATGCAAATTTTTGCCACTTTTTGGAGCGGATGACAACAGGTGGAGCCACCCCCGAAAATTTGCTCGTCTGCTGTGTCCTTTTTGCATACGTTTTGCATCCATCGGCCAGTGGGACCTAGCCTTAAAGTAGAAGATAATCAGGGGAATGTATATTAAAGGGCAAGTTTTTTCTAAGAATAAATGTGAAACACGACATATACTATATTTAAATGAAGCTATGTCCAGAAACACTGAATGATAGAAAACATACCTATAAAAAGGAGTAGAATTTTAAAGCCTTACTAGGTTAAATTATTGTATGTGATTTGGAGAATTATATAAAGAAATCAGGAAAAGGCAGCTTTAGATTATAACTCCTTTTTCTCCGTCTGTGTCTGTGTCTGTGTCTGTGTCTGTGTGTGTATGTATGTATGTATGTATGTATGTATGTATGTATATATATATATATATATATATATATATATATATACATACACACACACACAAAACAGAAAGAAGAAACCAGAAACACCAATCAATCAAACTCCAAGTCCAATGAACACAGGTCCAGGCTCCCAACCAATCAGAATAGACCAGCCTCAAATTTAAAACCAGGAGCTGTAAGACCCATATCCATACTGGAGCCTGATGATGGCAGATGAGATTCTGCTGAAACGTTGCTACAACTTTAACAGAACTACAATGACGTGGGATAATACCCGAAGGAAGCTAAACAGCACACATGTAAGTACCCGCGAAAGCCTAAGAAAACAAATATCTGACCTCTACGGGGAGGAAATAAACAGCCAGATCAAAAGCTATGAGAAGCTGGAAGTTAAAAGAGCAGGAATACTATGTGACCTAAAATTCCTATGCAGCTGCAGAGACAACAATGTAACACCAACCTGCTTCAAATTAACATTTCATAAGAACACAGCAGCTACCAAACGTATCCTGAAAAGGACAGAGATATCTCTACTCAGAAATGAAGTTCACAGTAAAAGATTCCAATTAGATCAGTTAAACAAAGATTTGCTAGCACTACACCTGGAATTGAGCAGCAAAATCCACCCTCTACTTTGGGATAAGATCAAACAACTTACAACTTGGAGAGCTGAAACTGAAAATACTTATAAAAATGATAAACTCTCAAGAAAACTGAAAAAATTAGAAAATGACAAGAAAATTCCCAATAACCCACCACAACACCTGAAACAACTAGTATACAACGTTTCCAACAGAGAACTCAACAAAACAGAAACAGATGTCCTATCCAAAGGATTCAATTATGCCATAGCACCCAAAAAAATCCCAACAGAATCCATCATATGTGCAGTAGAATCCAGCCTAACCAAATTAAATACAGATGAAGCTGACAGAATAAGACACCAGGTTACTCACATCTTACGCACAACGAAACCACCAAAAAATAATTTGCAAAAAGATGAATTCAGAGCGTGACAAACCCTGAAAAATGATAACAGCATAATAATACTCCCAGCAGACAAAGGAAATGCCACAGTAGTAATGGACAGAAAAGACTATGAAACAAAATTGACAGACCTACTCCAAGACTCCACATACAAACCTATAAACACAGACCCAACCACATATCTAGAAAAATCAACCAAGAAGAAAATTATAACCAGCCACATAAGCAAAGAAATCCAACAGACGATCATCCCAAGAGAAAAATATTCTAGATGCCCCAAATTATACGGCCTCCCAAAAATACACAAAGAAGGCATACCTCTCAGACCCATAGTCAGCTCCATAGGAGCACCATTAAAAACCTAGCTAAATATTAGCAAAACAACTACAGCCCCATGCTGAAACCGCAGCTTCATATGTACAAAACTCATACCACTTCTTAGAAATGATCAAAGATCTACACGTAGAACAAGAAGATCTGCTTGTAAGTTTTGACGTGGTTTCACTATTCACTCAAGTCCCAATAAAAGAAACTCTTGAAATCATCAAAAATAAATACCAACCAGCTAAAGACCTCATGGAACTAATAGAACACTGCCTAACCAACACATATTTCATATACAAAGGACAAAGATACAAGCAAATTGAAGGAGCCCCTATGGGATCACCACTGTCACCCGTCATTGCAAACCTGTTCATGGAAGAATTCGAATCCAGAGCCCTGGCTAATGCCACCCACAAACCCAAACTATGGCTAAGATACATCGATGACACATTTGTGATTTGGCCCCATGGAAAAGAAAACCTAAACAATTTCCTAACACACGTAAACAGCACACACCCCAAAATCAAGTTCACCATGGAAATGGAAATAAACAAACAACTACCATTCCTAGATGTGTGTGTGTGTGTGTGTGTGTGTGCTGTTTAGCTTCCTTCGGGTATTATCCCACGTCGTAGTTCTGTTAAAGTTGTAGCAACGTTTCAGCAGAATATCATCTGCCATCCTCAGGCTTCTGTATAGAGTTAGTTCCTGGTTTCAAATTTGAGGCTGGTCCATTCTGATTGGCTGGGAGCCTGGGTCTGTATTCATTGGACTTGGAGTTTGATTGATTGGTGTTTCTGGTTTCTTCTGTCTGTTTTGTGGCTTTGATTGGCTGGCAACACTCTGTTCTTGTGTTGGAGGCTTTCAGTGCAGCTTGGCTCCGTGTGAAGGGATGGCTGCTCTTCATTAGCAAGCTGCTATTCATTAGCAAGCTGGGTTTCACCTGGGTGCCTGGTGGGGGGGTGTTTGAGTTGGAGGCATCAGAGGGAGTCTGTTTTTGCCCAGGTGTTTGCCTGGCTTGTGGTGTGGGGATCTTTCTATTTGAGAGTGCAGGCTTCCAAATGATTGACAGTCTGGTGGAATCATCTCTTCTATTCATGCTTTCAGGTCTTTTTTCAATATATATATATATATTTGTTTTTTTTAAGCTTTTGCGGGTACTTACATGTGTGCTGTTCAGCTTCCTTCGGGTATTATCCCACGTCATTGCAGTGCTTTTAAAGTTGTAGCAACATTTCAGCAGAATCTCATCTGCCATCATCAGGCTTCTGTATGGATGTGGGTCTCACAGCTTCTGGTTTCAAATTCGAAGCTGGTCTATTTTGATTGATTAAGAGTCTGAGTCTGTGTTCATTGGACTTGGAGTTTGATTGATTGGTGTTTCTGGTTTCTTCTGTCTGTTTTGTGGCTTTGATTGGCTGGCAACACTCTGTTCCTGTGTTGGAGGCTTTCAGTGCAGCTTGGCTTCGTGTGAAAGGATGGCTGCTATCCATTAGGAAGCTAGGTTTCACCTGGGTGCCTGGTGGGGGGGGGTGTTTGAGTTGGAGGCATCAGAGGGAGTCTGTTTGTGCTCAGGTGTTCGTCTGTTTTGTAGTGTGGAGATCTTTCTATTTGAGAGTGCAGGCTTCCAAATGATTGACAGTCTGCTGGAATCATCTCTTCTATTCATGCTTTCAGGTCTTTTTTCAATCTCTATGGCTTCTCTGATGATTCTGTGGTTGGGGTTTTCTATAGTGGCTAGGGTTTTAGTGCCATTGAAGTTGATGTTGTGACCTGTGGTTTTCATGTGTTGGGCTAGTGAGGAGGTGTGTTCCAGCTTTT
>BLBF01000059.1:13566113-13576299 GCA_015471245.1 Laticauda colubrina | reverse complement strand
AGGGTTTTAGTGCCATTGAAGTTGATGTTGTGACCTGTGGTTTTCATGTGTTGGACTAGTGAGGAGGTGTGTTCCAGCTTTTTTTACTGCATTTTTGTGTTCATCTAGGCGGGTACTTATTCTTCTATTGGTCTGTCCAATGTATGTGGCCGGGCATGATGTACGGGGAATTTCGTATATGCCTTGGTTTTCCAGGTCAATTTTGTCTTTGGGGTTTCTAAGGATGGCTGCTATTTTTTTGTCTGTTTTGAAGGCAGTCTTGATTGATGCCTGTGTAGTATCTTACTGATTTTATCTGTAGTACCTCTTATGTAGGGCAAGACAGCTGTTCCATAGGTCTGTTGGTCTTCTAGGTCTCTATTATGTCTTGGTATGTTTTTGTGGATCAAGTTGGTGATTTTGTTTTTGTGGAAGCCATTGGCTGTCAATACTTCAGTCAGGGTGCATAGTTCAATCTTTATATGTGTCTTATCTGCCAGGCGTTTGGTTCTGTTAATTAGTGTTTTCACCACGGAATTTATCTGTGCTGGGTGGTGGTGGGGTTTGGCGTTGAGGTAGCGGTTGGTGTGTGTTTTCTTTTGGTATATGGTGTGTCCCAGTGTGCCATCTGTTCTTTTGTAGATTAGTACATCTAGGAATGGTAGTTGTTTGTTTATTTCTGTTTCCATGGTGAACTTGATTTTGGGGTGTGTGTTGTTTAGGTGTGTTAGGAAATTGTTTAGGTTTTCTTTTCCATGGGGCCAAATCACGAATGTGTCATCGATGTATCTTAGCCATAGTTTGGGTTTGTGGGTGGCATTAGCCAGGGCTCTGGATTCAAATTCTTCCATGAACAGGTTTGCAATGACGGGTGACAGTGGTGATCCCATAGGGGCTCCTTCAATTTGCTTATATCTTTGTCCTTTGTATAAGCCATCCTTAGAAACCCCAAAGACAAAATTGACCTGGAAAACCAAGGCATATACAAAATTCCCTGTACATCATGCCCGGCCACATACATTGGACAGACCAATAGAAGAATAAGTACCCGCCTAGATGAACACAAAAATGCAGTAAAAAAGCTGGAACACACTTCCTCACTAGTCCAACACATGAAAACCACAGGTCACAACATCAACTTCAATGGCACTAAAACCCTAGCCTCTATAGAAAACCCCAGCCACAGAATCATCAGAGAAGCCATAGAGATTGAAAAAAGACCTGAAAGCATGAATAGAAGAGATGATTCCACCAGACTGTCAATCATTTGGAAGCCTGCACTCTTAAATAGAAAGATCTCCACACCACAAAACAGACGAACACCTGAGCATAAACAGACTCCCTCTGATGCCTCCAACTCAAACACTCCCCCACCAGGCACCCAAGTGAAACCTAGCTTCCTAATGGATAGCAGCCGTCCTTTCACACGAAGCCAAGCTGCATTGAAAGCCTCCAACACAGGAACAGAGTGTTGCCAGCCAATCAAAGCCACAAAACAGACAGAAGAAACCAGAAACACCAATTAATCAAACTCCAAGTCCAACGAACACAGACTCAGACTCTTAACCAATCAAAATAGACCAGCCTCAAATTTGAAACCAGAAGCTGTGAGACCCACATCCATACAGAAGCCTGATGATGGCAGATGAGATTCTGCTGAAACGTTGCTACAACTTTAAAAGCACTGCAATGACGTGGGATAATACCTGAAGGAAGCTGAACAGCACACACACACACACATGCACACACACATATATATATATACCCTCTTATGATAGTTCTCTGCACATTGCTTTCACATACTTTTCTCAAAGCAAAGCTATTTGAATCATATGCAAAAATATTAGAAGTATTTAGTTAACAAGCTAGCCATTTATATGATTAATTTGTTAAATTAATCTTGGGATTTTTTTTAAAAAATGTGCATAGTTACCCAATGGGAAACTGCGTATGTATCTGTCGTTTACTACAAAATACCTCATGTGAAACAGTTCAAATCTTCCTCTTTTTTTTGCCTCCTTCCACTCCTCAGCCCCCTATTACCACAAATTGTTCCTATACACCCCACACACACACTCCCAGCCCTCTTTTGCACTGACCCATTGTTCAAAGTGATGCTTTAAACAGTTCATATTTTGTTAATTGTACAAGCCTAATGGCGGAATGTATTGGCAAGAAGGGGAGGGTAACGGCCATCAGGCCAGCAATAAAACAAAATTAATGGTCCATAGGAAGAAATCATGTCCACTTAATATCAGCTTTGAAACTCTAATAAAATAATGTGATATCAACAGCAGCAGTGCGTTCTGTCTCATTCTCAGACACTCATACACAGTGTACGCAGATTGCTTACACCACATTAAATCACTCATAAAACAGGCCCAGTTCAACTGAAGCTCACAAGATCCTCCAGGGAACATAGCAGACCAGAAATATGTTGTATAAGGATCATTACCAGTATGCACCGCTGCAGTAACACCCACAAAATCCAGCCCAGAGGCAACACGGGGGGGGGGGGGAGAGAAGTGTATCTGGAATAGAGAATGAGGTCTTCATCAGGACTTTAGAAACCCTTTCAAAAAATTTTCTACTGAATGCTTTGTAAACTGAAAGCTGGAAACTTGGCTTCAAAGCAGATAATGCTGGAGAGAAGGAGAAAGGGAGAACTTCAGACTTTCCATGGGGTGATGCTATGTCACCAGGAGTAAGACAACACAATACTTGGAAGATAACTGACTTTGGAAATTCTATCAAACCATTAGAGAAAGTTCATGAAATTCAGGTGGCTGGTTGGAGTATCATTTTTTTAACTTCTTTCTTGAAAAGGTAGGTGAAAGATTTAAGTGAATGTCCCTTGCCTTTAATTATCACCTGTCAAACCACATGTTAAATTTTATGATTTCAATAAAATCTCAAGGGAAGATACTATGGGGGGAAAAAATCCCTTCCATTTTTAAAAGGGGGGGGGGACTTGCAGTGTCACCACAATAGGGAAGACTGACTCAAGCCTTCCCTTACTTGCCCAATAAATGGTAAGAAAGATCATACTGAAGGATGAGCTCCTCAAGCATCATTCCTTGGATGCCTGGTAGCCTTTCTACCATCTCTATCTAGATTGCTTTCTCACTGGAGTTTCATCTGAGTCAAGTTCAATTCCCGATGACTTCATGGACATAACCACGAAGATTTTCTTAATGTTTTTCCAAGTCTAGTTTACATCCCTCTTATTCCCTAAAGTCATCTCATCCAAGTATTAACCAGATCTGGGCCAAGAATTACTAATTCCTTATTCAGTTTTGTTTTTAATCAAAGGGGATGTTTTGCAATGAGGTACCCTTTCTTAAAACCATTCATTTAATGAAGCAGAGTCCAATCACAGAAAAGCTCCACTTGGTTTAGATCACTACCATGTTCCAACATAGATCAACTCTACTTCTTTATAAAGCAAAACAGAAAGGAGGTCTTTGGAAACCCCAAAGCCGAACAGAAAGGTAGAAAATATTCTTCACTGCATTGTGATCCAATCACCACTTTCAGGCACATTCAGCCTCTGAATACAAGATTCTCCTTGACTGCCAAATCTAATAGTCTATCAAGGGCCACTAGATGTAGGTAAATAATGTATTCACTATAACAAGATAAACAAAATTACCCCATCTGGAAAATGCAGACCAAGGTAAATTAACAAGTGGTGGCTACAATAAAAAAAAAAAGTTATCTGCAACCATGCATAGCCAATGGTGTTTTTAAAACGCAATAAAAGCAAAGGTATATACATTCTTATTGTTAAAATGCAATTAGAACTTCCCTTGATATATACCACCTCTGGTCACAATGGCATGTTTCATGCTGTAGATGCAATTTAAAAAAACTCAACTAACCAACTTATACTGTTTTCCAGGCTGCTTGGTGAAAACTCAGGCAATAAAGTGACATTTTTGTCACATTTGAACTTCCTAGCTAATTCAGAATAATCTACTTTTAATGGAAAGCAATATATAAGAGGTGGTGACATTTGGCTGAGTTCTTTGTTTTAAGCTCTAAGTGTCTTGGAAGTTACCAAAGTTACCAATAAACATTATTTCTGCACAAGCTGGGTATATTACCATAAATATCTACAGATTTTTGAGAGGCATTTTATTGCATTTCTTTTTATTTGAAGCTCCTGTGTTCCATATAGGAAACTATAAAAAATAAGCATGTCTTCCATTACAAAACCAACATTTTTGTGCACTGGTAAATTCTTTTACTTATTCTAAAATAAATATTCAGTACATCCATTAAGGATGGTCTCTTTTGGTCTCTTTTTTTATTACTAAGCTAGAGACCTGTAAGAAATTGTCCCAAAATAACAATTCAAGTGGCATCAGATTTCAAAGGACCAGAACAATTAGATCTTCTGCATCTTGCAGCCATTCCAGGACCTGCAGAGATGGTTCTTCAAACAGAATCCCTTTTTAAGCCTCACCTATCGGAATTTTGAAGTTCAAAGACACACAAACATAGGCGTTTATATTTAGCTGGGTACTTTCACTCACCCATAAATTGCTTACTGCTGATATGATCCAAAGATATAAGGTATTCCTCTGCTGCACACTGAATGGTTGCAATCAATATTGCTTAAAATCAAAATGCACTTTTATTTGAAGATTAGTTCCATTGACTCTGGTGGAATTTATCTCCAAACATACTTTGAGATCCTAGTGACTAGAAAGAGATGAATGTTTGTTGGGAGAGCTGATAGTTATATTATAGAGACAAGTACTGGCTATAATATCCACACTTATCTTGATATTGTTTGGGGACTGGATTTTAAAGCAATGTCTTAAAACCCTCCAAAGCTGTGGAATCAGTAACCATCAAGGCATGTAGTGTCCATCAAGGGCCAGGATAGGTTTATATATGTTGCCTGATTTCGTTTCAACCCTGAGATTTGATAAAACAAAGGAGGACATCAAACAAAGGCTAGATAAAACAGGACTTCAAAATAACCTTGCAGTTGCCCAAAGCTATATCAACTTTATAACAAATCAAGAAAACTGCGACCCGCACAATATTGTACCGATATAAGTTATCCAATTCAATATTGCTGGGGCTTCTCTATACTGTAGCCCAATGACCTTCCCTCTGTAATCAGGGATGCACTTATAGCAAGATAACAAGAGAGACTCCCTTTCTCATTGAAGATGCCCCTGGGCCTTTGCTGAAATTGAAAGCTGAGAACATGCCATTTTGTAGTGCAGATTTTACAAGGAATCAGCATTCCCAAGTTATCCAACTCTTAATAGAGAAACTGTCTGGCCATTCAAACCAATGGTATTTAAGAATGTTTCCAAAATGATAAGCACTCTGAAATAGCTTATACAAATGCTATATTTATAGTCCAGGCTATAAAGGTTTACTATGTCGAACTCAACATCTTCACCAATTTATTAGAATTTGCTGATATCTGAGGTTGTATGTGGTTGTTTTTAAGTTTTATAATCTAGTCTTCGAATATCATTCATCAAGGTCCAGGAAAGTTTTCCAGGAAAGATCTTATGAAACAGACTTCAGTCTCCAAAGATGATTTTCAAAGGGCAACTGGACTTTTCTTGAAGATATTTTGTTTCTCATCCAAGAAGCTTCTGGAGAATGGAAGGATATATATTCCTTGCAGTTATCTGATCATTAGCTCAGACCCTTGAGGCTCCCTGGGAGGTTTATCTGTGTGCTCAGGGTCACATGAATAGTGCAAATGGGTGTGTGGAACCTGCTTGGAACTGCTGAAAGGCCTGTGTTGTAAACAAGAGAGAGAAAGTCCATTTGCCATTTGAAAAAGCACCTTTGGGGCAACCATGACCTGGAGGACTGAGAATCTTCATAAACTTCAGTCTTCCTGTTTCAGCCAATATCTTACTCCAATGGAATGAAAAACCCACTGGTGTGACATAATGCTAACCAATCAGCATTAACAACATGATCAATCAACAAAGTTGATTTTAATTGTAATGTGTAATGTTACAAAACATGCTAATTATCAGCTATCGATAAGCACATGTATCCATAGTACTGACTAGTACTATGTATCCATAGTATCCATAGTACTGACTAGTACTAAATATATTTAGAGATCAAATTAAAAAAAATCATAAGTATACCAGAGGTCTCCAAACTTGGCAACTTTAAGACTTGTGGACTTCAACTCCCGGAATTCCTGAGGAATTATGAGAGTTGAAGTCCACAAGTCTTAAAAGTTGCCAAATTTGGGGATCCCTGGGTTATACTGAAAAAAAGAGACAGGCTGAAGTTAATTTGACATGGTTAAACCAAGTGCTTGCTAGCTTGGAAGAAAATCATTGCTTTCCCTACAAAAGTTACATTAGGACAGGCAGCTGAAATTTATGTAGGATATAATTGTGATATCTATCCCTTTTCGTGGCTGATGACATCACCTCGCACTGTCCTTAAAATTAAATTCTTTCCCTATATAATTTTTTTAAAAAATCATTGCCTCAGACAGATAGAATAAATTGAATACTACTCAGCTCAAGCAACAGCCAAATAACTGAAGACACACTCTAACTATTCTAATTAATCTTTGTTTGGACTGGATGTTTGAAAGCAAGAGACACAGCTCATCCTTACACGGTGTGTACAATAAGGCTCTCAAAACATAGGTTTATATTTTATGGTCTTTGTAGACAGGTTTAAAGACCAAGAGATTTTCCTACAGCCCACCTTGAATCTAGAGGTAGGTCTCAACCAGGGATGGGATTCTACCAGTTTGTACCTATTCGTTAGAACCGGTTGTTCATATTGTTGTTCAGAGAACCGGTTGTTAGAAGAAATTACTGGCCTAATCCTGTAAAGAAGGCAAGAAGGAAACATTCTGGTGTTGCTTACAGAAACTGCCTCTCCGTTGACCCTTATTACATTCTTGACAGGACTGGATTTCCTGTCTCAGGAACTTCTCTGGAGTTATTTTTCCCTCCTTTGCTGGTACTTTGCTTGTGTGGAGGGACTATTCAAAGTTACAATGATACTGAAAAAAGTGACTTATGAAAAAAGTGACTACATTTTTCACACTTGTGACTGTTGCAGCATCCCCACAGTCATGAGAGGCCAGGCAAGGAGATGCGTGCCTCGATGTGAGTGATATTGAGTTGGCTATGCCCAGCCAATAACATGACCACCAAGCCATGTCCACCCAGTCACATGACCACCAAGCCATGCCCACCAACTAAGCCACACCCACAGAACCGGTTGTTAAAAATTTGAATCCCACCTCTGGTCTCAACTTATGACACATTTAAGCCCAACATTTCTGTTGCTAAGTGAGACAATTCTTAAATGCATTGTGCCCCATTTTGTGTCCTTTTTTCCCCAGTTGTTAAATGAATCATGCCATTGTTAAGTGAATCTGGCTTCCCCTGGTAACTTTGCTTGTCAGAAACCAGCTGGGAAGGTTACAAATGGTGATCACATGATCCAAAGATACTGCAACCATCCTAAACGCATGCCAGTTACCACATACCGAGACCCTAAATGTGAAAACCAGTCATAAGTCCCTTTTTACAGCACTGTTGTAATTTCAAATGGTCACTAAATGAAGGGTTGCTAAGTCAAGAACTACCTGGACTATCAAGGCCCACATCTAAGATAGAAAAGGTAGAACAATACTAAGAAATCCAGGGACATGATTTCTGCATCTTGGACCTGCAAACAAAGCTTTTATCTATCACATCAAGAAAGAAGACCAAGGTTTCTTCATGCTGATAAATTGCACATAGGATCCCTTGAAAGGAAAATAGGATTGCACCTTGTTGAGGTAATTCCCCGTTAGGAGAATGAGCACATACAGGGAGACATATAGAGAGTAGTGTTTGAATAATACACACACAGTACACAGATACACTGTACAGTAAATGTAGGTTTTTACTTCCAGAAAGGTTTAAGCAAAGTCCAAAATATGCAGTCCAAAATCATTCACAGGTTAAATCAGTCAGTTTTCAGTCCAGGGATAATCCAAATATCAAAGTCCATTGTCAAAAAACAGTTCAGTATCAGACTTACATTAAATTCAGTAATATCAGTCAATTAGGAAAAATGGAGCAACTGCAATACTTTCCAACAGAAGGAAACAGAGATACACTCTCTTCTGAGACTCAGATAAGACTAAAACAACCCAGGTTTCTGGCTCCATCTTATTGGCTGTTTGAAAAACCACACCCAATTGCAGTTTTTGCAATTTCTTAAAGACATAGTACTAAAATGCTTATCCTGGTTTATATATTTTAACCCAAATACTTGTTAGGTGACTCATATTCCTAACACACCTGCCATTTCTTCTCGTGGTATGTCCAGGAACATGCATAGGCTTGATTGTCAAACCAGCTTAGGACAGTGATTAAAAATAAGCAAGTGGCGGGTAGATCTTTACCAAGCAATCATGTTTTGTGTCTCATCAGTTGCAATAATACAATGTGCCTCCTCCCTGGGCTTAAGAAGCTTCTAGAGTCTCCTCTGCATTTCCAAAATTATCTTTAGGGACTTCCAGGGAGGGTCAGAAATGTCAGCTCTCAGGTGCACAAGAAGAGTGGAGTGGAATACGGTAGTAGAGAATAGAATAAGGTAGAATAGAATAGGATAGGATAGGATAGGATAGGATAGGATAGGATAGGATAGGATAGGATAGGATACTGGAATGTAAAAGAGAATGGAATGGAATGGAATGGAATGGAATGGAATGGAATGGAATAGAATAGAATAGAATAGAATAGAATAGAATAGAATAGAATAGAATAGAACAGAATAGATACTGGAATGTAAAAGAAAATGGAATGGAGTGGAGTGGAGTGGAGTGGAGTGGAGTGGAGTGGAGTGGAGTGGAGTGGAGTGGAGTAGAGTAGAGTAGAGTAGAGTAGAGTAGAGTAGAGTAGAGTAGAATAGAATAGAATAGAATAGAATAGAATAGAATAGAATAGAATAGAATAGAATTTTTATGGGCCAAGTGTGATTGGACACACAAAGAATTTGTCACCGGTGCATAACTCTCAGTGTGCATACAAACAACAAAGTATATAATCTAAGAAAACTAAGAAAAGTCCAGAAATAAGGGATTACAAAGCAATGGGATTGTACTGCTCTGTAGAAGGGGTGGGGAGTGGGCTTGTTGCTTTACTTGAAGCATTTTGAAGCAACTGAAACATTCTGCCCAGCCCAATTAGGCACAGGTGTGATGATTAGGGAAAAAAACAGATTAAAGAAAAATTGTAAGCAATGTTGTGGTTACAATGTTGTAAAAGAAAATCAGAAATCATTTCTTTATGTTTCTTTTCTGCATTTTGGTTTCTGTTCTTCTCTTATTCCTTTCCTATTCTTTTTTTCTTTTATGTTTCACCTTAAAATTTAGCCAACTTTATTTGTGTGTGTGTATGTGTATGTCGTATATTTTGTTTGAAATGAGGATTCCCAATAGGATGACAAGCTCCATGACTTCACCTTGCACTGTCCAAACGTCTACTTAATTTTCATCCCCAGCCCTCTGGGCGTTTATGAAAGATTAAAAATGTTCCTTGCTTACTAAACAACTTATTATTCCCCAGATAAAATAACATCACACTTTCTGTCTGACCCTGACATACAACCCCATCCTGGGAAGTTTGTCAATACATTCTTGTGAAATGTTTTCAGACCTCACTTTTGAAGCATGGCTTTTGTGAAGCCTTCTCAGACCTTCAACTATGCTCTCCAACATTAAAGGAAAGAACTCAGTAAAGGGGATTTGACAGGAAGAATTATTCAAGATGCATAAGACTCATGCATTTTTAATGCTCATTCTGAACTCTAGAAGTTGAGGTCGGAAGACACATTTGTCTAGGGAAAAAGAAATCAGTTAACTATATTTCTTTTTTCAGTTATGGAGTTGAAAGTACAATTTGCTTCAGACTCCAACAATCCTATTCTACTAATTTGCCTACATTTTGATTTGAAGGCTTTATGTTTTATAGGATTATTTCTATAGAAAATAAACCAGCTGATACAGCAGACAATCCAAACTAAAAATTTAGAGGAAACTCTGCAAGTTGGAAAGCATGTATTTGTTTTATATATTTGAAATGTTATGCTTCCAAACTCTGCAGAGAGAGGGAGGGAGGTACAGAGGGAGGGAGGGAGGAAAGGAAGGAAGGAAGGAAGGAAGGAAGGAAGGAAGGAAGGAAGGAAG
>BLBF01000059.1:13545402-13566103 GCA_015471245.1 Laticauda colubrina | reverse complement strand
AAGGAAGGAAGGAAGGAAGGAAGGAAGGAAGGAAGGAAGGAAGGAAGGAGATGACAAAGAGGGGTTATTGGTCCTCTCTGAGATTGGTTGTTTTCTTGCAGAAGTTTTATTATCCAAACTGGATAACATTATTCTTTGTCAGTAGATGACAAAGACTTTTAAATAATCTGGGGCTGAGTGTATTTTTAAACATATGTAATCATGGTAAGGCATTATTAAAATGCTTTCATTAATAAGCCTTTTCTTCTGAACATTAGGAGAGAAAAGCAAGATGGAAACTAATGCTTTGGTGAATTATGACTTACTGATTGTCAACATGGCAGGAAGTTTTTAAGAGCTAGCAGGGAAGCATTAAAGAAATATTAGATGATGGAACTGGATCTTAAGTTAACAGAATGATTTCTTAATTCAACTTCTTCACAGGGGACTAAAAGTATGCACATACAAACACACCAGTTATATCTCCTAACATCTGACAGAAGATAACAAATGTGTCTGGTTGTCTGCTGTAGAATTGGACAAGGGGAGGAAGAGCAAGGAACAGAGAGGGAAACATCATTAGTCATAGAAGGCAAAACATTGAACTCGACATTCTAATGCTGTTCATCCTCTTGTCATCCAGAAATCCTCATTCAAAACCAGTAAGAGGATTTACAAATTTTCCAATATATAATAAGCATTTTAGTAGGTTCTTTTTCTCGGTTACATCTTGCTCTTTGAGCAAATGCTGATTGGTTGTTCAAAGTGGATCCTTAGCAGATCCCAAAGATCACAATACCAAGATTGGGTTAGAATTAAATTTCACAAATATTAAGAGACAAGAACTAGTTCTTTGCATACCAATAGGGATGGAAAATAAAATATCAGATTAGTTATATGGAATTTGCCCATCTGGTAAACCAACTTTCTGCCTTATTTTGACTGTTATTAATAAACCCTGGTTTAATCCAAGTCCTTTCTATAACTATTTCCATAGCACATGAATTTAAATCTTGATACTCATCAGCAATACAGTATTTGAATCCAAAACCCTTAGATCATTAAGTTATCAAATTTTAAACATAGCATTTTTAATATTTCTAGAATAAAGGTACTTTAAATCTACCAAAACTTTTACTGGGGTAAAATACCTGTTTGGGGACTCAAACCTTTTATTGGCCCATGAAAAGCAAAATGGGTAAACAGGGAGATAAGGGAGGTAGGAATCTTTCAGGAATTGTTGAACTACTATTCGTAACATAATTGTCAGGCATGAAGGATTAGGACCATATGTTAAGTTGCAGTGCAGAAGATTTATTGCTCAAACTTATATACAAGAATCTAATCAACTAGTTCAGTACTAAATCGGCATCAGATAAGGGTCAACAGAATTCAGGACAGATTGGATTGAGACTATTTATGGGAATGTAATGATTCTAAGCTGATGACACACTTAATTCCACCCACCAGCTCTGATTGCTCTTCTCCTACAAATGGCTAGGATTGAAGGAACTATATTTTAGAAACTAAGAAGTGGAAAAGTCATGCAGGGCCTCAAAACTTACCCCTAAGAAGTAGAGTAATAAAAGGAGAAACAAAGTTTTGAAAGTTTAGAAGTTTATCTGAAGTTATCAGGTCTCAATGCGTTTCAAAATGTTATTGTTTGTTTCTATTTTCAGAATCAGGTGGAGAGATTAGACCTTAAGTTTACCTTGTCTTTCTTCACCTTGTTCTTGTTCAGATGCTTTGAAGTTCGGATCTCTCCTATCCAAGATTATCTATTTTTGAAGTCTAATACTTTTGGTCAGCATACGAATGGGAAAAACTGCTATGTGTAATTCTGATTCTGGATTCACTGATGTAGCCAACAACTGTGGGGAACAAAAATGCCCCTGGGAATGACATTATGTCCTGATGTAGTGTCATTCCCACTGAGACATTCTCAGTAAGGAATGTCCCCAAGCTGCCATTAGTTGCAGTTCCACAGTCTCTGAAGTAGTGGAAAGCACTCTTTAAAAAGCAGTTAAAAGAAAACACTACAGCCCACTTAATGATAACCCTCCCTTCCTTCCAAATTAACACTTTTCTACTATCCTGAAATATCAGGGTTTCTTTTTTAATGCAATAAATAAATAATTCAGAAGATATTTTTTTCTTCTCGGGAATTGATTAAAAAAACTCTGGCTACTGGGCATCTAAAATAAATAAATTAAATAAAAAGACACAAAACCTCACAACTGAAGAATTAATTTAGCCAAGAATTAATTTAGCTGAGACTACAAAATCTGGGGTTAGATAAGGGGTTGCAAGACGATATTCCAGGGGGTGTGAAAACTTGGGTTTAGAAGTTCCAAATTATAGTGTATATATGCACAATTATATGCATGTAATTATTTACTTTTGTAAGGGGTGCGAGAATGTATCAGAAGCATTCTAGGGGTGAGGGGTACAGAAAAAGTTGGGAATCCTTGGGTTAGATAAACCAAACTACTCTGTCTTAATGTAAGACAACTTTCATTGTTCACCAAGTTATTTCCTTTACACTTGCAATGATACCTTCTTGTTTTAAATACAAATGTTATGGACAGATTTGCATTTTATTTTTATCAATCCCTTGTGACAGGATGTTGCAAACTGCAAAAATGAAGAAAAAAAAACTTTTCTAAAAAGAAAAAGACATCCTTTAAAGGAATGATCTCAGTGTAGAATTTAAATGACTCCTTAATTCAAGAGACCGATTGCCAAGGGGAAAATGTTTTGATAAACACTGATTTTCTCACACAGTGTCCCAGAGATATACTGAGAACTACCTATATCTACCCTGCGCAGGGAGGTAAGCATTTATCAGTAATTGGGCATGTTTAAACAAGCATAAAAGGAACAGAATAAGTAATGAGATTATTGCTGTGCCCCTAAAGACTGTAACAAAAGAAACAGAACCATGCTTACTGCACAATGTTGAGTAAGCACACTTTCTCTCTGGTAAAGCTACATGCATACCATTCTTTCTTTGAATACAAGTAGTTCTTGATTTACAAATGTAATGGAGCCTGAGATTTCCATTCTAAATCATGACAGTTGTACACCCACATGTACAACCTGATTTTGCAACCTTTCTTGCAAAAATCATAAAATGAGTCCACGTGGAGGCTCCTTGGTGCTCTCTGAGCTTGCTTGTTTTCGTGCAGATTTTTCATTAACTTAACTAGGTAACATCATCAGTGCTAGTAAGGAGTGTTGTTTGCTCTCACTTTATACTCTGGTGTCTTGCCTGTCTGGTGGGTGAGAGCGGTCTTGGAGATTCTTTGGTTGGGCTGTTTACTGATGGCTTTTTGGCAGTTTCTCGGTTGGGATATTGCTTACTTGATTGTTGGCCTGAGGTTAACCTTGGAGTTAATCTATGCTGATCTGGTGGAGAGGTGCTAGAGTCTTTTTCTCTTTTGTGCTGGTTGATTGTCACTTTTGCATCGTCTATAGATGTTGTTAATGTCTGTATGTCTGTTGATGGCTGATTTGTCAGAGACCCAGGCTCCTAGAAATTCCCTGGCATTTTTGGACATGGCCTGGTCTAGGATTGTCATGCCCCTGTCGGAATCTGATTCAGAGGGGGGGGGGGAGGCTGAGCAGCTGACAGGGAATGGGAGTGTGGCTCCATTGGCTGTGGAAGAAACTGGGGAAGGGCAAAGGCTGGTTGAGCAGAGCTGGGGACAGGGAAATCAGACGAAGACCCAGACCCACCTCCTCTTCATCCTTGGGCACACAGGGAGGAATGGAGAAGGGAGCAACATGAGTTGCATGGCTTTTGGGGGAGGAAAGGGCCCTGATTCCCTTCATTAGCTGCAGCTGGGAACACAGTGTTTAAAAAGGGAAGCTGCATACAGCAAAGTTGTTCGGAACAAATCGTGAATTATCTGGTATCACTGAAGCTCATCTGGGTTCCTGGCATCTTCTCAACTGTGTGTGTTTTGCTGGGCTTTCAAGTCTGCAATTCCTTCTCCTGCCCTGTCAAGTAAATTATTGCAGCATGGTTTGTGTGGATTTTTATTTACAGTTTGTATGTACTTTGTTTTCAGGCTGAAAAAACTGGAGTTTTTTCTCCAGCTAAAGGTAACCTGGACATTGGGAGCAAACTTGGAGGTACTGCTTATTTGACTATGTTGCCTTTGTGCCATGCCCCAGGTCATCACAAGGATTTTCACCTCTTCTCAATTGAAACTACAGTTAAATCTGTCTATATGTTGTGAAAATAAAGTGAGTCAATTCATTCCTACAGATATTTTTGCCAGAAACTAGCTGAAAAAGCTGAAAACCAGCCAAAAGTTGTAAACTGCACACTATAAAGACCAACAATGTTTTCAGTGTCTTCTGTAACTGTATGCCCAGATCATTCATCCTTTCATTTTCAAAAATAAATATTCCAACCTTCTATCTTTGACATCTTCACAATTTTTCCAAATAAATCACTCAATATCCCGTGATATTTGGAACAGTCATTGATTCAAATTTGGGGAGCTGGTGGGGGTCCTATTTTCCTCAGGCCCTATTTCACCAATCCTGCAATATACAACTCACTGTAATTTACTGCTGATAGTATAATGCCTTGATGGCATTAAACATTTATTGATAATAGCTGCTGCTCCCTCTTTATGAGGTTGCCTTTGGGAAGAGGGCCACAGCAGACAGAAGGAGCAAACACTTCAGATATATAACACTGAATTCCCTCTTATCTCTATCTAAGAAAGGATCTGAAATAAAAGAACTGGAAATCTTTGGCATGAGATCTTGGCGAGTTACTGGCAATCTGAATGAGTAATAGCTCCTGAAAGAAACCAGTGGCTTGAAGTTTCTGAGAGCTATGAACAGCCTATGAACATCCTAGCCCATGAGAAAACTGGCAATTATTGTGGCTTTTTTTCTGCATAAAAGCCATGGAACAGAAAAGAAGGTGGAAGGATGGCTGGGAGAAAAAAATGTGGCTTTGTTATTTATGCCCAGTGATTGCTGCATCAAAAGAAGGGCTTACTCTGTACATTTCAAGACAACTGGTCTGGGATTGGACATTTCAAGGAAGAATATTCTGGGTTGATCTATTGGATCAAGGACCCTTTGCTTTCCAGTTGTAAAGTGCACTCATAAAGACTAAGAATCATTTTAGTCTCTCCCATAACTATATGCCCAGATCATTATGCATCTTTCAAGGATAAATATTCCAATATTCACTCTTTGGTAAGAGGGACTTAGGCCCTTGAACCAGTTATAAAGAAATTACTTTTCCCCTGGCTGCAAGGTTAAATATCTTATGATAGTGAGCATCTGGCATAAAATGTTGAGCAGGCTACATTTTGTATACCACTTTATCTTATTTATCAGTGTAATTAAAAGCAAACAAATCTTTTGCATTTGTAGCTGTTAAAAACGAATTCAAATTTCAATAGTGTTTTTTGACACACCTGCTAAATGGCCCTTAATCCAAAAACAGATGTTCACTATTGCCCTATCCGCTCACTCAATAGCTGCATAAGGCTTTAGGTTTTACCATCCTAATCTATCTTACAAGGTTGTTGATGATAAAAACACATAATGTATGGAAAGTGTATGGCACATTGAAGCCCACTTATTCAAGCATTTTTTCAGCTGTACAGTCCAGTCGTGGAAATTTGAAGGAGAGGCTTTACACACAATCTGCTTTTTTTGGATGGAAATAGTGACGGTAATATAAATTCCAAAGACATTGTGTATGCATGCACTGATTCCCATGCACACAAACATGGTCTTTGACAGAGAGGTAGACAAACATAAATAAATAAAGAAGCTGCCAAAGAAGGTTGAAAGCCCAGAGAGTTCAGTTCTGCCTATGGATCTAGGCTACATTTTAATCTGGCCTTGAAGGCAGAGTTTATCCTTGGGGTATTTTAAACTTCTGAAGTTCACGTTTTATTCCCTAGTGCCAAAGAAAACTGAGGAATTCTTCTCCTGTTCAATGGATTGGTAAGAGACAAAGGTCAATGGAACCTGTCTCGTCTGCAACCTTTAGCCCCACAAAGAAGTGATTTTAAGTGGTCTCTGTGGGATAAGCAACAGCCATGCAGTTTCTGAAGCATCTTCATATTGAACTTGTAGCAGAGGAGAAGAAAAACACAATATTTGGGGTGCTTGCAACAGGAAAAGGAAGGAGGAGCAGCCCAGTTCTTGAGAGCCAATTTAAATTCCTTGGGGGACATTTCTGTGATGTTATTTC
Source organism: Laticauda colubrina (assembly GCA_015471245.1). Taxonomy (NCBI): domain Eukaryota; kingdom Metazoa; phylum Chordata; class Lepidosauria; order Squamata; family Elapidae; genus Laticauda; species Laticauda colubrina. Next base: position 13,559,886 of record BLBF01000059.1, on the reverse strand, counting down.
TTTTCTAACTATAGAAAAAGGGCAAGAATTTTAAAGTAACCAAAAATGGGATTTATTATGGAGCAGTGAAGCACTACCAACTTATTCTTGAAACACAGGTAGTCCTCGACTTACAATAATTCCTTTAGTGACCATTTGAAGTTAAGAAAGCACTAGAAAAAATGGTTCTGGGCTATCTGAAAGATATTAGTATTATTACACAGTTCTTGATTCAAGATTTGAGTCCCTAAAATAGCGGTCCTCTCAATATAGTTCTGAACTATCAGTTAACGACTGTTAATTCATAGCCAGAATTGTTATAGTTTATATACAAGCAAAAAAAGATTGATTAGAACCATAGTGGCGCAGTGGTTAGAATGAAGTATTGCAGGCTAATTCTGCTGGCTGCCAGCAGTTCGATTCTCACTGACTCAAGATTAACTCAGCCTTCCATCTTTTTGATGGTTAGTAAAATGAGGATCCAGATTATTGGGAGTAATATGCTGACTCTGTAAACTGCTTAGAGAGGGCTATAAAGCACTGTGAAGTGATATATATACTATTAAATGCCACATTTAAAAAAAAATCTATGAAAACACTAAGAAACACTGGACACAAGTGAATACTTATTGCTTCATGGTGGCGCAGTAGTTAGAATGCAGTGTCTGCTGACTGCCAGCTGCCAGAAGTTTAGCAATTTGATTCCTACTGGCTCCAAGTTGATTCTTCCATCCTTCCACGATGGGTAAAATGAGGACCCAGATTATTGGGGGCAATAGGCTGATTCTGTAAACCAGTGATCCCCAGGCTTTTTTGTATCAGGAACCGGTTTCACAATTATTCATTCTTCCACGGATCGGTACCTTAGTAACGCGAGACTCCACAGCCATCAGGATGGCTCTTTGTTTGAAGCCGCCCCCCCCCTTCAATGAAACTAAGGCGCGAGGATTCCTTCAGCACCCAAACGCCGCTTTCCAGCCAAAAACCCGGAAGCCCTTTCCAACAGAAAACCTGGAAGCAACCAAAAACCCGAAAGCGCCATCGAAACAAGATGGTGGCGCCCAAGCTTTGCGGCCCGGTAAAAAATGACCCACAGACCAGTACCGGTCCGGGGACCGGTGGTTGGGGAGCCCTGCTGTAAACCACTTAGAGAGGGCTGTAAAGCACCGCGAAGCAATGTATAAGTCTAAGTGCTATTGCCATTGCTATTAAGTTTAGAATATGCCCTCCCTGCACATAGAACTGATTGATAGAGAGGAGAAACATTGCCCACAGACCTAGAAAAGAATGGTTTTTAAATGCAAATATAAAGGTTCACATACCATTCTTGATTGCTTGGCTGGTGGAGAAACACAGCTTGGACTCCTAAACGTATCTTCCAAATCAGAAACATGTGCACTTGTAGGGTGATCAGTAACTCTGCTGTCTGAGGAGAAGAATGAAAGCTTTATTTTAAAAACAACAAATCTATATCCAGGAGCCCAAGAAGGAAAACAAACATCTAAAAGGAATTTGGGGAAGATGATAACCAGATAACATATATAGCAAGTGCAACTATATAAGTTCCAGAATTAAGTGCTTAAGCCAGAATTGAAGTGGCATGGAAAGAAGGCCCAAAAGAGAAACAGAATTAAAGGAATTTATTTTAAAATGGAACTTGTTTAATTTCTGAAATTTGTAAATTTCGTAAATTTTGCAAAAGTTGTTGGTTGTATTGTTAGTAAGGCACTTTACAAGGCTAAACTGTGTACAAAAATGTATGTTGAAGGTTAAAATGTATACAAAAGTGGTGAATATTTAAAAATATTTAAATGCAAATTTCAGTTTTGAAAATTAAAAAAAAAGGAAGGGGCATGACAAACAAATGTGAAATTATCAGGGACACAAAAGTTTAACCCGTTCTTCCCCAGTCCAATAATCCCAAGAGTTGGGAGGTGAGATTCTTACAACTGGGAGGGAACAAAAGATGGAGGTAGGCAGCCATACCAGCATCTTCATATTCCAAGTTTGGATCCAACCCAAAAAAGCATTTTCCATTTAAGAAAAAGGCATAAGCAGATTGAGAGGAATCTCCAAGTGTTCAAAAATGTAACACTAACTTCATCACTGAAAAATTAAAAAGGGGAGGGGCCTAAATAATGTAATACAAGTGGTACTTGACTTATTTAGTGATAAGTTCATTTAGTTCATTTAGTGACCATTCAATGTTACAACAGCACTGGAAAAAGTGACTTATGACCATTTTTCACACTGGAGATCGCTGCAAGCATCTCCATGCTTACATGATCAAAATTCAGATGCTTGGCAATTGACTCATATTCATAACAATTGCAGTGTCCCAGGGATCATGTGATTTCCTCTTACAATCTTCTGACAAGCAAGATCAGTGGGATAGACAGATTCATTTGTTAACAACTGCAGTGATTCGCTTAACAATCGTGACCAAAAAAAGGCATTAATGGGGTAAAATTCATTTAACAACAGAAATGTTGGGCTCAATCGTGAGGACTGCCTGTACATATTGACCAGCAATGATTACTTTGGGGGAGAATAGAAATAATATTTCCTGGAAGACAATATCCCTGATCTCCTGAAGAAGAAAATGAATACTGCCACTATAACATCCTATTAAATGTCAAATGGAAACATGGGGCTGCGCTCAAAATAAGGAGCATCTGGTGAAGCTATTTTTAAAAAGGGTCTGTTAACTTCACTGAAAAACAGTTATTTATTAGAGTATTTGCATCCTCTAGCCACTGAATAACTAACAGTGGAACATGAATTTTGAAGTGTGCACTATTGATCATTTTTAATAACTTGTTCTGATTTGGTCCAAATCCCCACAAATTATTTTACTTTAAAATACTTGTAAAATAACAAGATTAGAAGGGCAAGAATAAATTCTAAGACTTACTCTCTCTTTGGCAGCTATTTATTAGAAATTCAATAACACAGGTTCGCAAATTGGCACCTGAATTTATTTACGTTTGTTTAAATCAGTTGAACTGCCTGGTTATTAGTTAATAAGTCTTGGGGGAAGGTGTTGTTTGAATATCCAAATTTGAAACAAAACCTTGCTACCCTATCTCAAAAATTGCAATTGGCTTTACAATAACCAATAAATAAATAAAGGCTGGGATGACACCAGCTTTAAGAAGTAAACCTTATCTTTAGAATTATCTGCCTCAAACAAGGTTTAGTGAGCAGAGCCAACATTTATTATCATTTCCACAGAATCACTGTATGATGAAATATAGACATATTCCACAGTCAACCCATAGAAAGAGATGGATGCTTTGGATCAGTGGCCCTAATCTTTTGGGCACCAGGAACCAGTTCTGTGGAAAAAGGTTTTTCTGTGGACCAGAGGGGGTATGGTTTTCCTTACTGCCTGCATCCTGCAGATGGAGCTTTGCTTTTCTGGCATGCTGTGGACCACTGCCAACCCATCGACCGGGGGTGGGTGGGTTTGGGGACTCCTGCTTTAGACGATAAAAAGTTGGCAGAGGGATGAAGTAAAGTTGAAATTTAGAGTTGAGGAAATTGCAGTTTAAGTGCCATCTTTTAAACTTGCCTCCAGCTATTGCAATCTCCCATTCTGGATGGGATACTCCAAAAAGCTTTGGAAATAACTTTGAAACAGACTCACAGCAGTTCCGATATAGGACAAGTCCCCAGGCTTATCTCAAAAAACTTAACACACAAATATTATTTCATTATAACATGGGCAACATCCTGCCCACACGCTTTTATCTTTCTCAGTGACTTCAATCTACCTCATATTAACTGGACCCAAAATGAATGTAAAACTGAACCCGTACATGCAACCTTCCATAATGCTGTAACAAATCTGGGACTGGAACAACTAGTAACCAATAATACTAGACTTAACAACTGCCTCTATCTCATCTTCTGCAATAGTTTGAAAACAATTTATGGAATACAAATTAAAGAACCCTTTTCCAACAGTGACCATAACATGATTGACTTTTGTCTCAACATACGTCCGCAAAAAATCATTACAACAACATGATCCCCAATTACAACTTTAAAAAAAGCAACTACGATTTTATAGACAATGATCTCTCATCCCTTGACTGGCAATCTCTATTCTCTGGATGCGATACTGCTGAAGACCATTACAACATATTTTTACTTGAAGTCAAAAGAGTCATCAAACTATATGTAACAATAACAACTCCAAAAACCACAAAAAACAGATTACCCATAACAATAAAGAAACTTCAATCCAAAAAGAAATCACTTTGGTGGAAAAACAAATCTGGTCATGTTGCCAACTTCAAAAGCCGATACAAAAATTTATGCGACCAGATAAAGACTGATTGCATCAAATATCACATTAAACAAGAAGAAAACCTTCTATGCACCAATTCCACCTACACTTTCTACAATTTTGTAAACAACAAACTAAAAGACTCAAGATCCATCCCACCCTTGAAAAGACCTAACGGTAAAGACTGCAATGACAACACCATCAAAGCCAACCTCTTAAACACATTCTTTGGCTCAATATTTGTAAACAGCAATGGATCATGCCCAGTATTTCCTAGTTGAACCACAGACAACTACAATGATCAAATACATATCAATTTTACAGAAGACTATGTTGAAAAAGCTCTACACAATTGAAAACCATCTTTATCTATTGGACCAGACGGAATATGTGCCTACTTCTTAAACAAGCTATCCACTGCCATAGCCGAACCTCGAAGCATAATCTTTGAAAAATCTTTCAGGACCAGCTCCTTGCCAAAACTATGGTCACAAGCCATGGTCATCCCCATCTTCAAAAAGGGAGACCCCAGCCTAGTTGAAAATTACACACCAATCTCCTTATGCTGCATCACCTGTAAAGTCATGGAATCAATAATTAATCAATCCATTGTCCTCCACTTAGAGACAAACAACCTGCTCTCTCACAAACAATTTGGTTTCAGAAAAAAACTATCCTGTAATCTGCAACTCTTACACTGCAAAAATATTTGGACTACACAACTCAATCAGGGCAAAGCAATCGACACAATCTACATAGACTTCTGTAAAGCCTTCGATTCAGTGGTACATGAAAAACCACTACTAAAACTAAATTATCAAGCCATATAAAAAATAAAGGTTGTAATGATGAACTCAGAGTCCTGAAGAATTCACAAGCTTCAGCAGGCAAATGGAATGTAAATCACTTTTCTATGCATGCCACAACTGTCTTAACCCCCTTAAAAATGCATTTATTACATAAACACTCATCCTTCCCTCCTTCATTTTACTAATTAAATTAATACAAAGATGGTCTTGTTGAGAACTCCAATATCTTTATGTGCGCTTTCCTTCTCCTCCCCGTCCCTCCTTCCCTCCCTCCCTCTCTCTCTTAAAGCCAGTCAACAAACAGGAAACAAAGGGTGTAATTCTGTCTGGTTTCATGAAGAGTTCGGTATGTCAGTAGCTGGAAGTCAGCCAGTTCCTTGGACCAGCCATGACAGAGGTTGTTAGTGGGGAACCTCCCTCCCAAACTCCTGACTTTTTTTTTTTTTAAAGACAAATAAATAAATATTTTGGAGCAAGCACATCATCAGCAAAAAGAAAAGCAGCTTGTGAACCAGCTCCAAATACCAGCTCAGCGGGGAACTGACAAAGTGAAATATCAAACCTGAAAGACAAACAAACAAGTGCACAAGCAAAGTATCATGAACAGAAGAATGAGGATTAATTTGAGTTCAGTCTGCCACTTATCTTGAGAGGTGAGGGGGTTTGCTAAAAGCACACCACCTTCCATTATTCAAGGAAAAGCAAAAATTCTAATTTGCTGTGTTCCTAGAGGGCCTGGTTTAAGCTATTAAACTGACAAATATGTCCAACAGAATTCTCCTTCTCTGCTTGCTATTCCTCCCCCCTTCCCCATCCATCCTCAGGCGAGTTAAACCAGACATTTGTTTCAGATGCTTGGCGCTGCTCACAACACACCTCTGCATCATTGAGGTTATTTGTGGAACAAAGGTGAGGTGTGCATTTGAGGAGGTGCAAATTATTAGTGCAATAATAAGAATTATGACTCCCAGAATTTACTAGAGACAGGAAAATGGCCCTATTTGAGATGAATTTTTCCCTGCTTAAAAGAAGATTAGGTAGAAAAAAATAACTCATCTGCGCACAGTACTGTACTGTCAATGAATATAAAACACACATAACCCCACTCAAATGTACATGCATGTGCACATGGAGAGAGAGAGAGAGAGAATACTTTGTTCTAAATTAAATCACAAGTCTATTTATTCTGTTCTATCTTACATCAACCTTTCGAAGATCTGAAAGACCAAGTCAAGGACAGATTGGCATAAAGAATATTTATGTGGTTCTCAAAACTGACAATGACTTGTAGTTAACCAATCAATGAATAAATTTTACATTGAGTCCCACCGAGTGTTGCCACTTAATTATAGTCTCTTTTTTTAATGGATTGATATTACATAGATAGCAATCATACTAAAATTAACTTGTTTACATAGAATTAATATATTTAAAATTAAATGAAGCTAGAGGAGGGGACATTCTCTCCCATGGGCCCATCCTCTGGAACCGCATTCCCCTCCTCCCAAGATAAGGACAGTGCCCTCTCTCAGAGGGGTCTAGAAAGCTTTTAAAACCTGGCATTCGTCCCAAAACTGGGATTAATGTATTATTGTATATTTTGGGAAGAGAACAGCTGTTTTGATTAATTCATGTAGCTTTTAGTTTGGACAGTCTATATCATTTTATGTTTGAAGTGTTTTTATGGATATTTTGGTTTTGTATACCACACTGAATCTGTTCCGTCCGGAAAAACGCGAGGTAGACCGGGTTCCAACAGTAAAAGTCTTTATTTCAACAGTTAAGTGAAAACGGAACAGTTTGGCTCTTGCCGCGGCAGCCTTTATATACGGTGTGCCTGCTGGCTTGTAGCCAATGACGGTTACTTGGTTTTGCCGCCTTTTGGCAGCTCTTTTGTGATTGGCTAGAAAAGCTGGCATAGGGATTGGTTCACTAGGAACCAATCCCTATGCCAGCTTTTCTAGCCAATCACAATCGAGGATTTGGAGTAAACTATTTTGTACAGAACACCCCTCCCCCCTTGGTTTAGTCCTACGTGGTGACGTAGTCGCACAGGTAGGTGGGGCTTCTTCTGATTCTACTGGACTTGCACGGTTCATTTTCACTGGAGACTTCAACGGGTTCGGATGGGGTTGCTATCTCTCTGGCTCTTTTCCATGGAACCGCCTGGGTGAGTCGGCCATTTTGCTACTGCTTGAGTTTCTCAGGCTGGTGGTTTTGCCATTCCCTCCTGGTTTCTCCGGGCAGGTCGAGCTGGCTCGGCTGGCCCCTTCATCTGGATTATTTTTGCAAGTCTCATCTGACTGTAAGTTTCCTTTTTGCTCTTTTTGATTGGTTAGATGTTCTGGGTTTATTTTTAAAGGTTCTTTATTATTTTCTTGTATTTCCCCCCCTTCTTTGGTTTTGTTTTCGTCGATTTTTATTTTTTGTGGTTGTGCGTTTGTATTTCTTTCAATGTTTCGGGAACGAAGCTGGTCTATGTGCCGCTTCCATTCCCTGCCATCGTCTACGGTTAGTCGGTAGGACCGGGGGCCTGTGAGTTCTGTGATTGTGGCTGGAAGCCATACTCCCCGGTAAAAATTTTTGCGGAGACTAGGTCGCCGATTTTAAATGTTCGGAAACGGCTGGAGGAGTCGGGGGGTCTTTCCAACGTGTAATTTGGGTGCAACCTGTCTAATTGCGACCTAAGTTTTCTTCCCATTAATAATTCCGCTGGGCTTTTGTTGGTTACGGTGCTGAGTGTGATATGTTGGAGGGTGAGTAGACGGTTAATTTTATCCTGGACATCCCCAAGGTCCATTTTCTCTAAACCCTCTTTGGTAAACCTGACCATTCTCTCCACCCTACCATTTGCTACCGGGTGGGCCGGCGTGGTCAGTGCATGCCCGTTGTCGGACACTAGGACGTCTGGCAATCCATGGGTTGCAAAAAGTTTGTTAAATTGTTTAATGACCGCCTCGGTTGTCGTAGATGACATTACTACAAACTCCAGCCAATTTGAGTATGCATCTACGACAATTAAAAAGGTATGCCCCCTAGTAGGACCCGTGAAATCAATGTGGATCCGAGACCAGGGGCTTCGTGGGGTCTCCCAGTCCCTTATAGGTGCTTGTGGTGGGGAAGGCCTGGTTTTCTGACATTTAGTGCAAGTGGCTACCCAATATTCGATATCTTTATCTAGACCAGGCCACCAGACATAGCTTCTAGTGAGGCTTTTCATTTTTACGATACCAGGGTGGCCTTCGTGAAGCATACCCAACACCCAAGTCTGTAGTTTAGGAGGGATTACTACCCAATCACCCCACAATAAACAACCTTTTTGAATTGAGAGTTCGGTTTGTCTGATCCGGAAAGATTTAAAGTTTTCAGTTGTTTGGTTTTCCGGCCAGCCTTTACCTACCCAGTTTAATATGCGGGCAGTCACTGAGTCCTTTGCGTTGGCTCTGGCAACATCGTTTGCAGATATTGGTAGTTCGGGGCATGTTTCTATTTGCAAGGTGGTCATTGTTGGAGCCGGGTCTTCCTCCGTCGTCGGCAGCGGTGCTCTGCTTAATGCATCTGCATGGGAGATTTGCTTCCCGGATTGATGTGTCAATGTGTAAGAGTATGCTGCAAGGAATTCTGACCATCTAGTCATCTGCGGGGATAAAATATTCGGTGTAGGCTTGTTTCCCGCCAGAATTCCTAGCAATGGTTTATGGTCCGTTGCAATCAAAAATGTTCTTCCATAAAGGTATTCGTGAAAACGTTTCACTCCGGCGACGATTGCCAGAGCTTCTCTTTCTAGTTGACTATAGTTACGTTCTGTTTTAGACAGAGTCTTTGAGTAATAAGCGACGGGTGCCTCTCTCCCATCTGGCAATTGGTGGCTCAGGATGGCACTGACTCCAAACTATGAGGCGTCGCAGGTTACTGTCAATGGAAGTGTGTTACTAAACTGGATAAGAATGGTGTTTGATGTTAATAAATGTTTTTTTTCTGGAATGTTTTTTGCTCTCTATGACCCCAAGTCCAATTAGTTTTCTTATCCAGCAAACGGTGTCATGGTTCCACTATTGTTGCTTTGTGGGGGAGGAATATGTCATAGAAATTTATTAGACCCAAAAATGCCTGCAATTCCATTTTGTTTTTTGGCTGTGGTGCGTCTTTAATGGCTTTGACTTTTTTTTCAGTAGGGTGTATACCCTCTCCGTCAATTAAGTAGCCCAGAAATTCGATGCGATCAGTCATTAAGCAGCATTTTTCTTTTTTAACTTTCAGGCTGGATTCTTTAAATTTTGTTAGTACATTTCTTAGTCTTTTTTCTAGTTGGGTCGTATCTTTAGCCGAAATCAGGACATCGTCAAAATATGGTACGACCCCTTTTATTCCATTTAATAGGCGTTCCATGAGGCTTTGGAAAATGCCTGGGGCAACACTCATTCCAAACTGAAGTCTGTTACACTTGAATGCCCCTTTGTGAGTCACTATTGTCTGTGCCTCGGCTGTTAAGGGGTCTACTGGAAGCTGTTGGTAAGCTTCCCCGAGTGAGTGTAGCAAATGTTGTATGACAGGCACCGGGTATGCGCTTTGTTGCAGCGCATGCTTCAGGGTAGCCTTGTAGTCTCCGCAGATGCGTACCGACCCGTCAGGTTTAACCGGTGTTATTATTGGTGTCTCCCATTTAGCATGGTCAACAGGTTCCAAAACCCCTTGGTCAATTAATTTATTCAATCGTTCCTTGATTTTTGCTTTTAATGCAAAGGGAACTCGTCTGGCCTTTAATCTTCATGGGGCCACCTGGAGGTCTAAGCTAAAGGAAATTGGGGTCCCCCGATACCTGCCTAGGGAGCCATCAAAAACGTCCTGGAACTCGTGGATCAGGTTTTCTTCCCAGTCGGTTGCGGCCACTCGGTCTACTCCGGTCATTCTGATGCCCAATGGTGCGAACCATTCGATGCCCAGGAGGCTGGGTCGGTCTCGGTCGACTATTGTCAGAGGCAGGACTTCGACATGCTGCTTGTGACTCGGAAATGTCCCAGACCTACCACAGGGATTCAATTCCCTTGGTAGTCCTTCAGAGTTAATTTTTGTTTCTGGAGTTCTTTTAGTTTAATATTTGGGACCAGTTGTCTGATTGTGACCTATGACACCATTGACAGGAAAGACCCTGAATCGACCTCCATCTCACAGGGGCTGCCTTCGATTTTTACGATGATTTTAACTTTTTTTCCGCTTTCCGTCTGAGCGCTTCTGTTAGTGACAGTTTGATGGGTCTTTTCTCGGTTACTGGTTCGTTTGTTGCGCTCCCACTTTCTCTTGGCTTGTTTCGATTCAGCTTGTGGGGGAGAGTTACTGCGTCTGTTAGGGCTGTTATTTTTTCGATTCCTACAGACCTTCTCGATGTGTCCCCTTGTCTTACAAGGTCTGCAGATGGCATCAAGGAATCTGCAATCGGCTCAAGGGTGGTTTCCTCCGCAACAGGCGCATTCCCGCCAGTTTCTTTTTTTGCGCCTTTTTTTTGTTGGCGTATAGGCGGTGGACCTCATCGTCTTCCTCTCCGGATTCTGATGTCTCGTCAAAATCTTCATGGTGTGTGGTGGCGGGAAATTGCTTCTTCCCTCTGGTTAGGCTCATTTCGTCGTTGTTCGCATTCATTTGTTTCATGGTGGCCGCTGACTTTTTCGCGGCTTCTGCAGCTGTGGCTTCTGCGATTGCTTCAGCCACGGTTATGTTGGGTTTATTTAGCAATTTACTTTGTAAATTAGAGTCTTTAAACCCAATACTACTCGATCTTGCATGGCTTCATCTAAGTTCAGGAACTCACATGCTCCCCCCAGTTGTCGGATGGCTGCCACAAAATCAGCGATGGTCTCGCCTTCTTTTTGGTCCCTTCGGTAGAATTCGTGCTGTTTGATGAGATTTGACACCACTGGTGCGTAACGAGCCTTCAACATTCGCTGGAGTTCGGGCCAGGTCATTTGTTTTACGTCTCTGGGCTTTGCCAATGCCTTGGCCATTTTGAATACCGTTGGTCCGCAATGCGTTAAGAAGACAGCCCTCTTACGCTGGTCTGAGATCTCTTCCATCTCGTTACTTTCTAAGTACATTTGGAAACGGTCTACGTAGGATTCCCAATCTTCTTCATTGGGATTGAAAGGTGCGGGTGGTGCATTATTTCCGGCCATCGCTTCAAGCCTGGGTTTCAATTCGCCGCGTGCACAGTCTCACGTTTTAGGACGATCCCATCCTCGTCGCCAGTGTTCCATCCGGAAAAACGCGAGGTAGACCGGGTTCCAACAGTAAAAGTCTTTATTTCAACAGTTAAGTGAAAACGGAACAGTTTGGCTCTTGCCGCGGCAGCCTTTATATACGGCTTGCCTGCCGGCTTGTAGCCAATGACGGTTATTTGGTTTTGCCGCCTTTTGGCAGCTCTTTTGGATTGGTTCCTAGTGAACCAATTCCTATGCTGGCTTTTCTAGCCAATCACAATCGAGGATTTGGAGTAAACTATTTTATACAGAACAGAATCCATTGGAGCTGGGTGGCTACAATAAATTTGAATAAATAAAGTGTCACTCAAGTGTTAAATGTGGCCCTTAATTTGACAAAAAATGTGCAACTCTTTTTTATACTATTTTTGCCCACAACTTGGTGCTTTTCCTCTGGGCTTCAACTCCCAAAAAGTACAGGCAGTCCTCGACTTATAACCGTCAGTGAATCCAGAATCATGGTCATAAGTTGTGGCTTTAAGTTGTTAAGTTGTGGCCACGACTGATTTTACAACCTTTTTTTTTGCAGTCATTAAGTCAATGGCATGGTCATTTAGCGAACCCCTTTTTTTTTCAATGTGTGGTTTTTTTTCCCTAAATTGGAAATCCAAAAAGCAAAAGTTGCAGTCTTGGGGAACAGCACAAATGGCTGTAAGTGCGAGCCAACTGCAAAGCATCCAAAATATGAGGAACACCATTGTAACTTTGAACAGACACTAAGTGACCAGTTTTTAAACGAGGACTGATCCGTATGGAATGGTTGAAGTCTCAAATTCTGGCCTGCAGAATTTATTTGTTCTTGGGAAGAAGTATTTCCCAACTGTACAACTGTACAATTTTTCCATCTGTACAACATTATATCACAAAACAATAGTTTTTTGTAGCTGTGATTGTAAGATAAAGTTACTAGGAAGTAGCGTTTCATTCACTGTTTGACAATCTTGATTAATTGGTAGGAAAAAAAGCCTTTTTTTTTTTTTCCTATTTTGGATAAGAGTTTGTCTTGAAAATTTCCATAGCAGTTTTTCCACTAGGAGCTGCAGTGGACTGCAAGATTATGCAAAGAAGTCAACATTTTCCTGACAAAGTTTCCTATATTTTCCCTCTTGCAAAAAGTAGGACTATGTGAAAAGATCAGATCAAAGGCCCTCTTACTCCAGCATTTTATTTTTCACCGTCCCCAGGTGATTCTGTTGTTTCCAGCAAGGGGTCTCTACAAGTTGGCCAGAAGGTGACATGGAAGGGTTTGATTTGTTTGTTTGTTTAATGGGTTTCTATGCTGCCCATCTCACAAATCTGGGTAGCTTACAAGATAATAAAAGCTAAAAAGTGTGAAAAACAATTAAAGTAGAATACAAAGCTAAAAATTAAAATTAAAAACCAAGCTGATGGGTAGCCTGATAGTGAGAATCTTCTCCATTCCATCAGACACCCCAGTGGTCAAGATTTTGGGCTCTTCCAGAAGGCCAGGACTGCTGGGGTGGATCTCACCTCCAATGGGAAAATATCACAGAGGATGGGGAGGGGGACACAGCAGAAAAGGCACTTCACCAGCCAAAATTCTTTGGCCTTAAGGGAGCTAAATTAGACCATTCTACTGGTTAGTTCCAATGGTGTAAGGCGCTTCCTTAGATACCGTGGACCATGGTTGTCTCCATAATATGTATAATAGAATTAAGGGGGAGGGGGAGGAGCTGCAGAAAATGACCTGGGATGGACTCACCTTGATTTCTGTTTGCAGAGTTAGATTTGCACAGCTTATCCAAATTATTCTTCTTATTTCCTCTTTCTTATTACCTATCTCCTTATCTTCTGATGACTATAACTTTGTTGCTTGATTCTTATAATTTAAATTGTTTTATTTAGTATACTAGTATTATTTATGTTGATTGCTTATTTGGTATCCTATGACTGTTATATCTTACGGTTTATGATGAATGTATTTTTCTGATGACTATGATCATGATTTGTCACTTATTGCTTGTACGTACACTGAGAGTTTATGCACAAATCACACTTGGCCAATAAAGAATTCAATTCTATTCTATTCCATTTTTCAAAAAAATCCATTGCAGCAATAATTCCATGTAGAAATACATACACACACACACACACACACGTATTCAGCTTTGTTCGGGTATTTTCCCACGTCATTATAGTTGTGCTTTTAAAGTTGTAGCAACGTTTCAGCAGAATCTCATCTGCCATCATCAGGCTTCTGTATTGTGTTCATCTGTGAGTCAGACTTTCACAATCGTTTCAGTTTTAAATCTGGGGCTAGCCTACTGCTGTGCCAGGATGGTTTTTTTTTCTTCATCCAGATTGGTTGGGAGTCTTGGCCTGTGTTTATTGGTCTTGGAGTTTTCTGTGTTCTGCTTGATTGGTGTTTCTAATATCTTCTGTCTGTTTTGTGGCATTTTTTGTCTTGATTGGCTGGCAACATTGTGTTCCTGTATTTGAGGCTTTTAGTGCAGCTTGGCTCCGAGTAAATGGATGACTATCATTTGTTAGGAAGATAGGTTTCATCTGGGTGCCTGGTTGGAGTGTGTTTGAGCTGGAGGTATCAAGGGGGATCTGTTTGGGTCCAGGTGTTAGCCTGGCTTGTGGTGTGGAGATTTTTTTGTTTGTGAGTGCAGGCTTCCAAATAATTGACAGTCTGGTAGAATCAGAGTACTGACAGCCAACGGCTTCCACAAAGTAAAATCACCAGCTTGATCCACAAAAACACACTAAGACGTAATGGAGACCTAGAAGATGAACAGACCTATCGAACAGCTGTCCTGCCCTACATAACAGGTACTACAGACAAAATCAGTAAGATACTACACAGGCATCACATCAAGACTGCCTTCAAAACAGACAGAAAAATAGCAGCCATCCTTAGAAACCCCAAAGATAAAATTGACCTGGAAAACCAAGGCATATACGAAGTCCCCTGCACATCATGCCCGGCCATATACATTGGACAGACCAATAGAAAAATATGTACCCTCCTGGATGAACACAAAAATGCAGTAAAAAAGTGAAGGCGGAGCTTCATCTCGGTGTTACAGCTGCTATCTCGGAGCTCTGAGATCGCAGCTGATATTTTCGCCCCTGGTCGGTCCTAACGGACCTAAACCGTCCCGTAGAGACAGGGATTGTGAAGGGC
>BLBF01000059.1:13518001-13540402 GCA_015471245.1 Laticauda colubrina | reverse complement strand
AACCAATCAGGATGTAGAAAAAAACATCCTGCCACAATAATAGGCCAGCCTCAAATTTAAAACCAACAGCTGTGAGACCCTGACCCACATACAAACTCAATACAGAAGCCTGATGATGGCAGATGAGATTCTGCTGAAATGTTGCTACAACTTTCAAAGCACTACAATGACGTGGTATAATACCCGAAGGAAGCTGAACAGCACATATGTAAGTACCCGCAAAAACTTAAAAAAACATATATACATATACATATACATACATATATATAGATATACATATACATACATACATACATACATACATACATACACACACACACACACACACACACACATATATATATAAATGCCTTTCAAATTCAGTTTGTGTCAACACAGATGCATGGTCTAATACAGGAATAGAAATCAGTCACAGTTAGGGCTGGTTATTGGCTTGGCTTCTGTTATTTATTTTGCTTTTCCTGGGGATTGTTAATAGGCTTTAAACAATAAAAAAGTTGGATTACTTTTTCTTACATTCCCTTCTGCTATTTGCCTCCCTTTATATTCATTCCCTTTTTACCAGTTCTCCATCTCTCTCAGGAGCCATTCTCCACCGTTGAGTTGACTTGCTATCAACCCACCCTGGAAAGGAAAACACTCCATGACATTTGCTATTCTCATTGCTGATACCTATCCTGACTCTATTGCTTGTATTCCCAAGTTGCTGACAGTCACTGATTTTCCCCCCTTCCCCCATGGAATTGTGTGAAAAAGCTTACAGACTTTATGGGTTGAGGTTATTGATGGCCAGTATTGGATCCGCTTCAAGACGGTACAGCTAATGAGATCTTAAAGGCTAGGACAAGGTAAGGACAGCATCAAGGGACAAGTGGAAAATAAATATTGCCAGGGCATCTTTGTGCCACAGTTAAATGCGTGGAGACACAGCCATGGAATAAAAATACTGCTGACATTGAGCAGCAAAGAAGATAAATTTTGGGAAAGACTGAAAAGAAAATCATATTAAGGAAAAAAGGACGAGCAACAACCATGACATTTTAACATAATAATCATTCTTTGGACATCTAAGAAAATCAGCATTCAGTGCTTCTGGCTGTACTATAGCTTATCCTGCTTTCCTTAACAAAGGAGAAAAATAACCTACTTTTTAAAACTGTCTGGAGGTAAGTAGAAAAATACACTGGCAATTCAGGTAATCATCGACTTACAACTACAACTGAGCCCAAAGTTTCTGTTGCTAAACAAAACAGTTTATCAGTGAGTTTTGCCCCATTTTATGACATTTCTTGACACTGTTGTTTAGTGAATCACTGCAGTTATTAAGTGAGTAACACAATAGTTCAATGAATCTGGCTTCCCCATTGACTTTGCTTCTCAGAAGATCACAGAAGTTGATCGCATGATTCCCAAGACACTGCAACCGTCATAAATATGAGTCAGTTGCAAAACATTCAAATTTTGATCATGCGACCAAGAGGATGCTGTGATAGTTGTAAATGTGAAAAATAGTCATAAGTCACTTTTTTCATTGCTGTTTAACTTTGAATAGTCACTAAATAAACGGTTGTAAGTCAAGGAAAACCTGTACTATCAAACAGAATAACCACCAGCAAACACATAAATTTAAAATCCAGGTCAATTGGAAATCTCCAGCAGTCTTTTCTGTCAAGAAATGTTTGAAAAGGTGATGTCTACAGGAACTTTAAGAAGCATCTTTACATTGATGCATTGATGCCTAAAATACTTCTATTTTGTGGATTTTGTGTGCATTTATTGATTAAAAGCTGCTGCCCTTTTTGAAGGAGAAAGAAAAAATCTGTTGCCAAAAATCTGAATTTTGACCACATGACTGTAGAAATGCTACAATGGTCCTAAGTGTGAAAAAAAGACCACAAGTCACTTTTTTCAGTGGCACTGTAGCTTTGATCACTTCAGTCAGTAACATTCACGAAATGAATTGTTGAGGACTATGTATCATAAGTGCACCAGGTAGTCATTACCAAAGGCACCCCACCCTTCCTTTCCCACCACAACTGCAATAGGCAGAAGATATTTATCCTTTTTGCTCTCCAGCATTGTTTCTAAGCAGAGTATCTCCAATATTTGTATTTCCAATATTTGAGGGGCTCCTACAAAGACGAGGGAGTCAAACTATTTTCCAAAGCACCAAAAGGCAAGTCAAGAAACAATGATTGAAAACTAACCAAGGAGAGAATTTAGAATTAAGGGGGAATTTCCTAACGGTGAGAGCAACTGACCAATGGAACAGGTTGGCTTCAGAAGTTGTGGGTGCTCAACAACTGAATGAAAAACTGCTGATGATCTTCTACCATTGCACCATAGAGAGTATGTTAACTTATTACACCTCTGTATGGTTTGCCAATTTGCACAGGGGCAGATAGGACAGCACTCTAGAGGGTTAATGTCATTGCCCAGAAGATCATTGGCTGCCCTCTCCCCTTTTTGGAAGAGCTTTGTAGCTCCTGCTGCTTTAAGAAAGTTCAAAACATCCTTAAAGATCCATCTCATCCTAGGAACCCTTTTTTGAACTATTACCATGTGGCAGACAGTACAGGATAATAAACACAAGGACAAATAGGCTGAAAAACAGCTTCTATCCCAGGGCAGTAGCTCTTCTGAATTCTGTTATATAGTACAGTGGTGGTGGTGGTGGTGGTGGTGGTGGTGGTGGTTTCTGGTTCAATATGTGGAGGGTGAAGGATGTGTGCTTGGGTTTGATTTTGTTGTACAAGGTGCAATGACAATAAAACAAACTAAACTAAACTGCATCACTGGAGGTTTTCAAGATGACACTTGGACAACCAATTGTCTGAAATGGTGAAGGGTCTCCTGCTCAGGCAGGGGTTTGGACTAAAAGACCTCTGAGGTCCCTTCCAACTCTATTATTCTATACTCAGAGTGGCACTCAAATTATACTTCTACTGTTTTAAAAGACATATTGGCTGGGACAGAAAAAAAATAAATAGGGAGAAAGAGAAGGAAAGAAAATATAGGAGCCCCTCCTCCTGATAAAAAGAAAACAACTTTGAGAGCATCCTGCACTGCAGGTGCTAGTTCTCAATCCTTCGCAAAAAAGCGCTGACTTTGTTTTCACTTCTAAAAATAAAGGGTTGGTGACTTGAGAAGATCAAACAGGGACAGTCTTTCTTCTCGCTAACTCACAGAATTGAACAACTCGTGTCCCCCTACAGAGAAAGCTTGCCGGCAGAATCGGAGCAATTGACTTAAGCCCAAAATGAAAAGGCCCCCTATCTGGAAGGGGCGGTGTGTGTATAGCGCTCATCTGGGGGCCTGTTTTTGCAGTAATAGGCCACTCTATGCAGAGACTGCTCTGCCTCGTGCCACATTTCACAACAATGGAACTTTGTGGCTCCCACCTCAATGACACCTTTCAAAGTCACAGCCTGCCAGGATCCCAACTCGACAAGATCATAGACTAGAGATGGTGCACTAAGCTCCTCGAAGGGTACAATTAATTCTGAGTGAAAAGCTTTCCGTAATTCACACAGAGATAAAAGCAGAACTATCCCCAGGAATATCAACCTGAATGGGGAGAAATAGTTTTTCGAAGAGCAAAATACAAACAGAAATGGTTATGGGGAAGGAAACAATATGGTGACCTATCTTGAGAAAACCTTGGCTGCATTCCAGCGATTTTACTGGCTTTATTAGGAAGCTAGATTGTTCACTTAAGTACCCTCTAATGTAAGAACTTTATTTGGTATTAATTCTCAGTGGAGTCTCTGTTCCAAAATTCTGAAAGAAGCTGGGGTTCAGGCACTGGTGGGATGGGGGTGGGCAGAGAAAACTCAACCTGTGCCCCAACAGCTTCCTTCTTTAGAAAGAAGTTTTTGAAGCTATGAACACTGGAAGATGAAGAAGGGGGCTGCAAAAAGCTTTTTATGTGAGATTGGGTGTGTGTGTGTGTGAGAGAGAGAGAGAGATGGAAAGGGATAGCAATCACATCATAAATGTATAATATCTGATAGCAGGGAGCATTTCCTAATGGGAAGGACTATTATTAGATGGTGGAATTGGCCACCCAAGAAAAACAGTGAGAACCCTGTTGCTAAAGAAATAGGACATCAAGGTCTACAGTACTTTGAGCTATAAGAAAATTAAACACTATAGAGAGGATTAGGATTTTTTTCTCTTTCTGATTTGCCTCCATCTCTCGGAATGCTTGGATCACAAGATAGCTAGGTTTGCACAACAGACCAAAATGAGGGTGAGTACGTAATAGTGGAGCAGGTTGTATACCTTCAATCATGCCTAATATTACTTTGTTTCTAATATTACTTTGTTGCATGCTGAAGTGAGCACAGCCACTGCATTGTTAGTGTGGGTTTGGCACGTTGTGTGAAGTGCTGGGCACAAAGAATTGGGATCTTTTGTAAAGTGGTAGCATAGAAGATTTATTCAAATTTATACACAAGAATCTAGTCAACTAACCAAACTGGTGTTAGATGAGAATCAATGGAATTCAAGGGAGACTGAAATTGGATCTCTTGTGGCAATGCAAGGACTCTAAACAGATGATGCATTTAACACCATCCTTCAAAACTGCCTGATCTTCTCCTAAATGAAATCAGCCATTGGGAGAAATTGTCATTTTATGAACCCAAGCCTTTCTTCCATTGAAATTGGGATGCAACCTAAAGGAAATCTGCAAGATTCAGTGCTTGGCACATTTAATTCAAATAGCTGATTGCTAATCATATTGGTTACCCCAAAATGATAAGTCTGAGCATAATGTTTACCTCTTTAGAAATGTTTTCTGTGCCTTTGCTAAGGAGAATTTTATGAAAGTTTTAATTGCTGCTTTACCTACGCAAAGGATGTGTAGTTACCTTGACTGATTCTATTTACTCATTTCATCAGATTCTTTGTAATTCCACGTGCTCAAGGCCATAGATGAAAATCCAACAAACATATTAAAACAACAATCCAACTATAAAGCAAGATTAATTAGACCACTGTAAGGTACTTGCATCATAGTAATCCTAGCTATTGTTTAAAAGGAGATTTTTAGTTCTTTCAGTCAGAACTAAATAAATTCTTGGATGAGAAGCAAAAAGTCTTCAAGGAAAAAAAACTAGGAAACTCCAGCTGCCTTCTGAAAAAGCACCTTTGGTTTTTTTAGTCATCTCGAGCTATGGTTCACTATGCCAGATTCACAAAAGAACAAGGGAAGAGACCCAAAGATGTCATAGTCACATATGAAACTCTACAGACCACAATTTAGTTCATATATTGCTTTACCCACAATGATCTTATTTGCTTTTGGTTGAACCTATCGTAAGAACCTAGCTGTTATGATTCTCAAACCAATATGTGTTATGCAAACATGGCCAATGAAGATTTTTGTTTAACAAACAATGATTAAGCAAACCATAACTTAATATAAGACAGCTATATGTTTGAGAAATGTGTCTGATACGCAGTCAAATGAGAAAATCTTTAAAGATTTTAAAAGCTTGCCTACAGATTGCTGCATGCAGCCAAAAATGAGACGATGACAAACAAACAAACCCCTCAGAAACTAAAGGGTTGAAAGTTAGTTTTGTGGCTACTAGAGAATATTTATTTTCTTGTGTCCACCAAACTCACTTTGGGGTTATGGTTTCATGATGAAAAATGGGTAACAGGTTTATATACAGGCAGTCCTTGACTTATGACCACGGCCCAAAATTTATGTGATAAATTTGTTAAGAAAGTTTTCTCCCATTTTACGGCCTTCCTTGCCACAGTTGTGAAGTGAAACACTGCAGTTGTTAAAATAGTAACACAGCTGTTAAGGGAATCTGACTTCCCCATTGACTTTGCTTGTCAGAGGGTCGTAAAACAAGGTCATCACATAACCTCAGGACACTGCAACTGTCATAAATATGAGTCAGTTGCTAAATGTCCGAATTGTGATCGATGGGGACCATGGGGGTGCTATAATGGTTGTAAGTGTGAAAAATGGTCATTGGTCACTTTTTGCAGTGCTGTTGTAACTTCAATCGGTCACTAAATCAACTGTTGTAAGTCAAGGACTACCTGTACGCAAACTGAAACAATCTTCAACAAAGGGCATTCAAGAACTTACTGCTGAGACTATAAAAATGAAGATAATCATTCTAAATCTCCTAGTCCTCTTAAAAGGCAACTTACCAAAGTTAAAGGTTTAGACTTCCTTTTTCCTACTCGTTCCAGGACCAATAAAACCCATGTTTGCAAATGCTATTTGAAAATGGAAAAAGAAAGAAAGAATTCCAGTTGGGATATAAAATTCAAAATAATTGTTAAAAGTATATTTAAACACACATACCTCTCTCTGTCTTTCTGTGTCTGTGTGTGTGTGTCTCTGTCTCTCTCTCTCGCTCTTTCTCTCTGCATCAACATTCAAATTTGTTTCAGAACTGACATTTTGACCTGTTCCTCCCTGAGCATTCTGGCCACTATATTTTGTGACTTCTGCTTCATGGCAAACCTTTTTAGATTGCAAATGTAATGAGTTTCGTTCATAACTTAGAGGGAAGACAAAAACTCAATCAGGACCTGCCGAGGCTATTAAATGTTTAAGCATCACCTTCCTATCAGTATTGTATTGTGCAAAATTAAAAGCTCAGGAAGGCAACTGAAGTAATTGTGTAAGAGAAAGGACAGCATGCTTAGTTTCTGATCCAAAAAGTAAGTTGAGTCTCACTCTCAGCCATTACTTATTCAAGGGCAGCTCCAATGAATGAACCAATGAGTGTCCAGTCAGCAAAAACAGCTCAGTGTCATGCCCTTGTTGGAGTCTGATTTTGAGGGGGAGATTGAGGAGCTGACAGGGAGTGGGAGTGTGGCTCCAGTGGCTGTGGAAGAAACTGGGGAAGGGCACAGTCCAGCTGGGCATTCAGAGGAAGACCCATGGCCACTCCCTCTTCATCCTAGGGAAGAACGGAGAAGGGAGCAACGTAGCTTAAGGAAGAGAAAAGGGCCCTGATCCCTTTCATTAATTGCAGCTGGGAGAACAGGATATAAGAAGGGTGTTTGCACACAGCACCTTGCTGGAAGCAAAGCATGCATGATCTTTGTTGAGGTTTATCTGGGTTTTGGCTGCTTCGTTATTTTTTGGAAGTCAGCAATTTATTATTCTGTCCTGTTAATTACTTCAGCATGGCTTGTATTGGTTTTTTTATTTCTAATTTATCTATACTTTGGGTTCGGACTGCATTTCTTCCCTTTGTAGACTGTTTTTGGAAGAGTTTGATCTCCAGCTGAGGATAACTGGACATTGGGCGACAAGTTGGAGATAATAAAGGGACTTTACCTATTTTTCTGACTTAATTGCTTTTGTGCCATGCCCCGGGTCATCACATTCAATCTTGCTTTCGAATTTTACTCACTGAAAATTGCCATCAACAAGAAAAGCCAAAAATAGTTGATATTGACTTAGCCTGTGTGAGTCCAGCCACTGTGGTTTGTAAATGAATATTGACCAGACTCAACCAAACTGAATTTATTCAATAAGCCATGGTCAGACCATGTCTTAAAATAATGAGTGAACCCAGACCATACACAGATTATACAATCTAAGCTTCATTTTGTCTGCAAACTCATATTGGAAGACAACTACACAGCCAGTTGCTCATATATATAAGTAAGAGCTAGAATCAAAACAGTCCCATGATCCATAGACAGATGATTCCAATTCAATTCCCAAAATCTTTAGGAAGGGCTGGGAAGATTCTTCCCTGCCTGTTGCATAAACAACAATGGAATGAAAAACAGCTGATGACTTTTTACCACTGCGCTATAGAGAGTATCTTAACTTACTGCACCTGTGTCTGGTTTGCCAATTTGCAAAGCAGCAGATAGGAAAGTGCTGCAGAGGGTTAACGTCATTGTCCAGAAGATCATTGGTTGCCCTCTCCCCTCCTTGGAAGAGCTTTAGAGCTCCCGCTGCCTTAAGAAAGTCCAAAACATTCTCAAAGATCCATCTCATCCTGGGCACTATTTTTTTTGAACTATTATCATCTGGCAGACGGTACAGGATAATAAAAACAAGTAGGCTGAAACACAGCTTCGATCCCAGGACAGGAGCTCTACTGAATTCTACTTTATAGTGCAATATTTATGCAATATCAGGGGTTTTCAATTCAATTGTATAGAACGTGAATGATGTGTATTTGTGTTTATTTTCATAGTTATAAAGTACACTGAAGACGATATTTAGTTTCATTGTACAAGGCGCAATGACAATAAAGTAAACTATATACTAATAATAGCTTATTGAAAGACACCCCCATCACCTGAATTCATACAATAGATTAGATTAGATTATAAAACACTTTAGATTATTAAAGCAGTTAGAACAATCAGTGGGATGACTTGCCTCCAGAAATTGTTGGTGCTCCAACACTGGAGGTTATAAAGAAGAGATTGGATATTACAACCATTTGTCAGAAATTTAATAGGGTTTCCTGCTTGAACAGGGGTTGGACTAGAAGTCCTCCAAGGTCCCTGTTTTTCTGTTATTCAAAACAGTATCAAAACAATTGGATTTTCACAACACGTTCAGCTGATCCACAGTGAAACAAACTGCAGTGGGAAATGGGGCCATATAAAGCCAGAATCCCAAACACTGCTGAGTTATTAGCAGTAGTGATAAGTAATAAAGATAATATTGATGGTTTGCCATTCTTGCAGAGATTCTTTCCCTTTCTTATACACTACCACAATAAGAAACTAATCTGAACCTACAAACATGAAAATAAATTATTGTTGGAAGATGCAAAGGTCCAGTAATGTTATCTGTGTTCAACAATCACAGGCAATGAAAACATAACAGTGCATTTTTGGAATAAAATTTAAATATCAAGTTAAATCAATTAATATTCACTCCGGGTCACTGATCATTAGTTCCTGGTCACTCAAGAGAGATAGAAGAAGAGATGGAAATTCCTGCCAATGTTTTGTAATAAGTTTGGACTAAGAGCATCTTATTTAAATCTAAATGATTTTTCCTTTCCTTCTGTACTCTTCTAAATTATACCTTTGCCACACAAATCTCTCGCTCTTTGCAAACAGGTTTTAAAAATGCATATAAAATTCTCTTTTTAAAAAATGGCCCTAAATGGCACTAAAACAATGTCTTTCAAAAACAGTTCACAAACTAAAATTTGTGAACAGGGAAAGCAGCTCAGCTGACAAAATGTTCCAGGTCTTTTTTTTTAATGCTGCTAAATTAATCACTGTGGTTAGGGAGTTGGAGCTGCTGTTAGCTAGAAAGAAACCAACATACAAAATGTACTAGATGAAAATTACCAGATGAAATTACCAGATGAAAATTTCTGCACGAATGAAGCCACACTGGTAAGAAAATGTATAAGGAGAATAGCTGTCCATTGTGAACATTTGGTATGCATTTCTGTCCAGAGAAGGAATTGGACTAAAACAGTTTATATTAATGCTTCTCAACCTTAACAACTTGAAGATGTTGTGGACCTCAACTGCCAGAATCTATAAGTAGTTCTCGACTTATGAACACAACTGAGCCCCAGATTTATGTTGCTAAGCGAAACATTTCTCAAGTGAGCTTTGCTCCATTTTACAACCTTTCTTGCCACAGTTGTGAAGTGAATCACTGCAGCTGTTAAGTTAGTAACATGGTTGCTAAGAGATTCTGGCCTCCCCATTAACTTTGCTGGCCAGAAAGTCACAAAAGCTGCTCATGTGACCCCAGGACATCCATCATAAATATGAGTCAGTCACCAAGGGTCTGGATTTTGTTTACATAACCACAGGAATGCTATCATGTTAAAAATTGTCATAAGTCACTTTTTTCACTGGTGTGGTAATTTTGAATGGTCTCTAAGTGAACTATTGTAAGTCAAGGACTACCTATACTGGCTTGGAGATCCTGGGAGTTGAAGTCCACCTATCTTCAAGTTGCTACAGTTGAGAATCATTTATGATCCTATTTGACAAGAAGAGGAACTATTATGGTTGCTTGCAGAGTCAGCCAGATGTTTAGACTGAACTTGTCATTTCTCTCCACCTATTGAGTCTTCCCCAAGGATCTAGGGTGGAGAGATGGTGTTGTTTGATGGAGCTAAAGGTATTGTTGCAGGATCTGCCTTTACTTGCTTGAATAAAACTTTCTTTTGCAATTGACTGATGGTAAATTGGGAATACTCAAGTGAAGCCCCAGACATTTTGGAATTGCATCCAAGGTTCTCCAAACTACTCAAAATTTCCACTACTGGTTCTACAGAACTGGTCAGAACCTGCTGAAGACCCACCTCTGCAGGACTTGTATGTTTTGTGATTTTCTGCAGTTATACTCTGTTCTGTTGTCTCCAGGTTTTCAAGTATCCAGCACCCAGACTTTAATCAAACATATTTTTTTGACTCAATTGTGGCCGTAAACTGAGGATATATACACATATGCACATTCCACTAAGAGATGCAAAGCGATTTCAGAGTTTTATTTGTCGCGTGCATTAAGAAGTGACATCTCTCATTTTCACAAACCGAGGTGCTTGAATTTCCTCCCCACCTTTTCTCTCCTCCAGATTTACTGCTTAGGAGCATTAAAATGTCTGAAACAGTTTACATCCACTGTCACAGTGGGAATTTGCTGGGGGATAAAGAAGCTTGTTATTGCAATTCTAAAACTACCCCTATATGCTTATAGTAGTGTTTTTTTTTTTTTTTAAGAAAACATCTTAAGGGCTTTTACTAAGCTATAAAGTGCCTGCGAACAAACTTAAAAATAATATATATTTAAAAGGATGGGGAGAGAGATTAATCTCCTGGTAAGTTATAGAGAGGGGATTACCCACTACTGATAGTTATAATGCAAAATTCTCATATCTAATACCAGGAAAATGAAATATAAATTTAGAAGGGATATTTCCCAAATAAGGAGAGAATGAGCTGTGGTTTGTTGAGTGGTTCCATCCACAAACTTAAAAGCGATTGTCTTCTTCAATATTACAATTGACTGTGAGAAGCATTTCACTTAACTTTTGTTGGGCATGCCAAAGCTTGGCTCTTTTTAAATCTTGTCACACATTATAGGAAATAATAGCTATGGTAAATGATCGGTAGATTTGGTAGATCTATCATAGATTTGCAAATTATTGTTGCTAAAATTCAAACAACCACAATAACTACATGGAAGCAAAAATACATCGTCTTCTTATGACTAGCTAGTGACCAAAGTTACAACAGACTCCTCAAAAGGGACTTATGAACCAATTTCAAAATTTTGATAGGCATGCAATTTTAATAGGCACCCCTGTATGGTCACATGATCATATTTTGGATGCTTGGGAACCAGGTCACTTTCACAGCCACTTGCAATGTCCCACAGTCACGTGACCAAGAGTTTTTATATTTTTTTGCTGGTTTTGGATTTTTATTCCAATTTCTGGCAAAAAACACCCATAGGGTAAAATTGACTCGTTTAAATGACTGTAGAAGAAGTCATAAAATTGGGCCCAGTCACATGGTAACCTGCTTAACAACTGCAAGGTATAATGACTTACTAGCTCGATACCCGTGCTTCGGTATGAAACTATGTGGCTGAGCTTAAGTTTTTGGGGAGGAAAATAAGGAGGAGGAAATTTGCCTCTGCCTACCAGCATCCATTGGTATTCATCTGGCTAGCGTCCTATCAGTGTGTGAGACGGCTGTTTGGAAATGAAACAGTATTTGCTATGTCAGCAAGAAGCAGATAGTAAGGAGCGTAGGCATGGCTTAGCTCAATTATTCTGTACTAAAGCTGCTTGGTGCTGTGAAAAACTGAAACTGCTTGTGTTTTGCATTTGAAACAGATTTCTTTCCAGGCAGGGAGGGGGTGTAGAACTCCTTGGCAGCAGAGCATGTTAATAACGATAACGATAACAACAACAACAACAACAACAACAATAATAATAATAATAATAATAATATAGGAAATAGTAATATTCTGATGGCCATTTTGAAAAATCCTTTCTTAATGAGCACCTAGAAGCCAAGAGGAAAATATGGGCCAAATTTCAAGTTTGTAGGCTTTACAGTTCTGGAGATTTTGTGATGATGCATAAGTCGTATTTTGCTTTTATATATATAGATAATTCCATGCTTAATTGTGGTAGTAAGTCAAGGTCTACCTTTAAAAGAAGGGCTAGAAAACTCACTCTTTGCCATTACTTCGAGGCAGTGGTGGGATTAAATTTTTTTCTTACTACTGGTTCTGTGGGCGTGGTTTGGTGGGCATAGCAGGGGAAGGATATTGTAAAATCTCCAGTCAGAGGTGGGATTTGCCGGCTCTCTGAACTACTCAAAATTTCTGTTACCGTTCTCCAGAACTGGTCAAACCTGCTGAATACTACCTCTGCTTAAAGAACATTCAGATGTTCGCAGAAAAGAGTGGAATGAATCATAAAGGTGCTTTTTCAAAAGGCAAGCAGACTTTGTTTTTCCTTGGAGATGCTTCACTTATCATCCAAGAAGGTTCTGAGATTCTGAAGAAAAGTGAATCTTCAAGGAACAAAATCCACTTGCCTTTTGAAAAAGCGCCTTTGGGACAACCGTGACCTGGATGACAGAAATATCCATAAAGAGGGGAGGGCATGCAACTTTAGGTTGTGTTGAGGGAGAAAGATTATTTGCAAGTCACTCAGTCAACTTCCATATTGAGGATGGACAAGATCCTGGGTTTCCCTTCTTCTCCTACCACACCACAATATTGAGCATACCAGCTGATTGAATCTAGACCAGCAATAGGTGCATGTTCAAATAAGTGACATCTCTAGTTAAAAAAGAAGCAAGGGCAGAGAATTAGAAATCTGCCACCACCTTAAAGATTTGTTTAATATTACTTCTCCCTGACATTGCATGCAACTTTTGATAAAATTCAAAATTTCAGTTGCATCTATCTTTCCCAACTTGGCCAATTTCCCATCATAGCAGGTAAGCAATAAAAAGATTTGAGCTCAAAATCATGTTCAAATCTTTAATTCTGAATGTTGTAAGACTCTCTTCCATTAATAAGCTTCAGGATGAAAATAATTATGAGTTAAACTGCTGCAATTTTAAACATGACCCAAGAGGTTCTTCAAGCATGATTTGGTAAAGCATTTTTAAACTGTGAAACAAACTCCCTTATTTTAACTATTTATTCATTTCTTCCTAAAATTTATGAGCCACCCATCTTACTGTGTGGTAACTCTGAGTGGCTTATAATATTAAGATATTATATTAACAATACATCTAAAAATAATCCATGACATTTTGATTCATTAATATTGCATAGACAAGGTGGGGAAGCAACAGATTGTATGATGGCTTGTTTTTTCAAAGTGGATTTAATTTCTTTTCTTCTCCTTCCTTTCTTTTGGCAGGACAAAGCATTATGTTGTGACTGGGAAAAATGTGAACAGAGGTCACCTTTGCTGGGCAAAAATAGATTTTTGTTAGTTTTGTTTTTAAAGGCGTTGTAACGCCTTATTAAAATCGAAAGCTATACACATAAAATTACTAGAGGTACTTGTGTACTGTAATCCACTGAAGTTGTATTTCATTACAGTGGAGGAGGGAGGAGGGGAAGAAGGAGAAGGAGAAGGAGAAGAAGTGGAAGAAGAAGAAGAAGAAGAAGAAGAAGAAGAAGAAGAAGAAGAAGAAGAAGAAGACAATTTCAGCCAGCATATTTTCTCTGATTTTCTGCACTACCAGAAAAGCCACGTCCATCATCTACTTTCAGATGTTTGTGTGCAGGTTACTTGAGAACTGACAATAAATTATAGGAAAACACACCTCTCAACAAACTGTTGTGATGGTAGGTTTGAAGGAGATCTGGCAAGTCCTTTTACAAATCACTTCCTCCCCTCCTCCCATGTTTTAATAAACCTGATGGTCATAAAAAGAGTATTCTTTAAAGACCAATCTTCTTAGCAAGAGATCATCTCCCGCAGTTCAGGAGCTCAGAATCAGCTTCCTTGTCCAAGGATGACAAAATTACAATCACAATAGTTTTAGAGTAACAACAGATCAACATGCCCTAACTTCAAGTGCCTTCAAACCTTCCCTACTTCTATCTCAAGACATAGCCTTCAAGTAGGATAATAGAGCCAAGAGCAAGCCAAGGCATAGAAGAAAAATAACATTTGATTTCATTCAAATTACACAGTATTATTTAAATACAATTCATATATTTTTTACTCATACATCTAATGTCTAACACATACACAAAAAGCCAACATTCTGTGTCATATGTGATTGTGAAGTCTTCTGGTGAGGTGTTTCTCAACATTAGCAAGATGTGCAGACTTAAATTTCCATAGGTCTGGAAAGGACCTTGAAGATCTTCTAGTCTACGCTCCTTATATCATCACAGGCAAATGGTTGTCCAATCCCTTCTTGAAAACCTCCAGTGATGGTGCACCCACAACTCCAGGAAGCAAGTTGTTCCATTGGTTAATTGTTCTCACTGTCAAGAAGTTCCTTTTTAGTTCAACTCCCAGAATCTTTTGGCTGGGAAATTCTCGGAGGTAAAATCTGCACATCTTAAAATTGCCAAGTTTGAAAAATATTTTTCTAGTGGATATAGATTTGTATCTTTCTGTCTGTTTTTCGATTCTTCTGCAATAAAAAAAGGACTATTCCCTTTCCATTGCCACACCGGGACCTTTTATGCCCTTTGTGTGTTTTCACTATGCTGTTTTCATGGATGAGTCTGGGGAATGCAGTGCAGCATAAGAATATTGGATTTTGTAGCAGCTGTGCAAACAGAAGAAAATAAGCACTGGTGATATAATAGGGATTTAAAGCAAGGATTCCATTCCAACTCAGTTTGCTTCAGTATGGTTTGGGGCCACATTGCCTGTTGGCCATCAGTTGCCTTTTCTTTTCTTTTTAAAGTCCTGCTGCATGAAGTTCATAGCCTAAGTTTAGCAACTGCTTGTCCATTACTCAGATTTTGAAAGACAGTAGAATCTCAGGGTCAGGCCCTATAACAGTATCCATATTTATGCTTTCCTCATGATGGTCTTAAATTAGTGGACTCTGCTTGTGACATTCTTAAGCACAAATGTACCACTTTTGGGGAATGTCAGAAAAGTGAGGTTTCAGGGCTGTCTGAATACGATGTCCTGAGATAACTTACCTTCAGGGATAGTCATTTATGCCGGGGTCCCCAAACTTGGCAACTTTTAAGACTTGTGGACTTCAGCATAGCTGGCTGGAGAATTCTGGGAGTTAAAGTCCACAAGTCTTAAAGTTGCCAAGTTTGGAAACCTCTGTTTTAAGCCAAATATAACCAAGAGTTAGGGTTCCGAAATCCCAGATCTACAGCCAAGTACAAAATAAAGCATACAGTGAAATACATCCTAGAAGAAACTACCACTCAGATTTAGCCACCTTATCCTTGGCTTCTCCGGACAGCTTTTAACTCTTCAAAGACAAGCATGAACCACATAATCATATGAATGATTAGACTCCATGTGGGAACATAGATAATCTCACAGACTCAAACTAACACAAAAGCTTCCCTGACAAAGAACTCTTTTAACATCATCTCACAGATTATTTATAGGGTTTATTTATAGGGTTTATAAAATTAGTTTATGAATTCCAGTTTGAAAAACAGCACTTAAACAAAAAAACAGAGATCACAAATGACCATTCAAGTTACCAGATTCTAAACCAGATTTGAGGATTGTTTTAGAAAAGTGGCTTTCCATTAGACCTTAAGGGTAAATGAGATTCTTTTATTTAGCTAATATATCTGTAATTGTAGAACACAGCATATTTTGAACTAATATATATAACTCAAATCTTTGAAGAGATTATTTGGCAGAGACAATTGCTTGAGGCATCCTACAGACTCTGAGACAATTTACAGTTCATCATCCAATTAAGATATTATCCTTGGAAATCATACTTATATTTGACAATCCACAGAAATACAACACACAAATGAGAAAGGCCTTCAAATGGCTTCTATATTGACCCTCTCCCTTTGAATTCAATAGGCAGATTATTGAATAATTCCAGGAATTTATTCAATGTATTCAATTCATAAACTTATATCATGCACAGGTCATAAACATAAGAGATTCTCTGGATTAGCTCAATGAAAATGAGACACAACATTTTTACAGCAGTCACATTCAGACCCAACTGATGGGTCTGGATAAAAACAGATATCAAAAATAAAAGCTCAATTATACATATAAAAGCAGGTGGTCATGCTTTTCACTTCTTGAAGATCATCCAACAGCTTTCTCGACATCCCCCTTCCTCTCAACCCTTTACTCTTCTCTCATATTTATTTTACAATGTGAGAGTCATTCATTCTCCTATGACTAAACCACCTGGATGTATTTTTTGCATATAGGACTCTGATTTCATTTCCAGTCTGCATCAATTCAGCTCTCATTCATTCTCAACTCTCTCTTCTTGTTTGATGACAAACAGTTGTCTGGCGCAAAGAATCTGGACTATTCGTAAAGTTGAAACATGAAGAATTATTCAGGTCTATACTGGAGAATCTGGTCAACTAAAGTTCAATATGAAATTGGCACCAGATAAGGAGGATGACCACTTGTGGGAATGCAAGCACTCTAAACTGATTATGTGCTTAACTCTGCCCGCAATTCTGCTTGATCTTCCACACCGTTCTCATCCTTATGCAACTTATTTTTAGGTTTTTCCTGATGTACCAAATTCTATCACATAATAGAATCACATACAGTCATTTCTGCTTTGTTTTGAATTTCTCACAACAAACTACCTGAGCTGCTATTTTATACCAACATGCGTGTCAAGCATAGGGGAAATGAAGAGATTCAGGCAGTTTGAACAAGTATAAAGATTTACTATAAGCTTAAGCTCTCTACAAGAATCTGACCAACTAACAGTCAAGGGAAATGAGCAGGAGATAAGAAAGGCATTCAAGGTGGGCTGGATTTAGATCTCTTGAAGGTGCACAGGGACTTATGACTTATGATGCTGCCCTATATCTGTGATGGCAAACCGATGGCTTGTGCCAGAAGTGGTACGCAGAGCCATCTCTCCAGGCACACCAGCCATCACCTGTTGGTCTTCTGGGTTCCAGCTGGTCTTAGTGCACGCAGGAGCGCTGGAAACTGGAACAGTAGCTCCCCGGTACACATGCACACACCAAGGAGCTGAGATTCCAGTTGCTGGCATACGCATGCAGTCCAACCAGCTGGTCTTTGTGCATGCATGTGCACCAGAAACCAGAAGACTAGGTGTATGGCGTGCATGTGCATGCCAGAAACTGGAAGCTCAGCTTCCCAGTGCGCACATGTGCACCGGGGAACTGTTCTTCCAGTTTCCGGTGCTCCTCTACATGCGTGCGTGTGCTCCCGTTTCAGCACTTGGTGCCAAAAAGGTTTGCCAACACTCCCTATATTATGTACGCCTTTGAATTTCTCCCATCTTTAGTTAATACTTAACCAAAGTATGCAATGTCATCTCAGTTTTCACCATTTATATTTAACTGGGAATTGTTCCCTCTGTTTTCCTTGTTGGATGCAACTATGTTGGATACATTAATTTTCAAACCCATACTCCTCATTGTGTTATACAATCTAATGCTTACTGCAAATTGCTCGAGTCCTTGGCCACTAATGGGGCATAGTTGTCTTCTAAAAGTACAAATACATTCACACCCCCATCAACACACCTGCAGTCAGACATCAATAAAATAATCATAAAATGGATCTGAAAAAGTGCCAAGCCACCCTTTTTTCTTTGAGGACTAGCCAGAGAACGTTATGTGAGCCAAACATGGGATATCAGGTGCCAGAATGAATTTAAAATTTTTCCTGCTCATAGGAAAATTTGTTCACAAATTCTGCAGAATTTTATGGCTGCAGAGTAATACTTTTTTCTTTTCTTTTCTTTTCCTTTTGAAGTTGCAAATGCATTTCAGTTCAGCTTCCTATTAATTGGCTTACCTGCTGAATAAAAACAGAATTCAGGAAGACTGCAAAGATTCAATATGCAGTTAACCTAAACTGCAAAATACTCAGCAAGCAACATCAAAGAATAAAGTAATCAGATTATTATCTCCAGATCTAGAGGTACATGGAGACAGGGGCCGTAACTATTTTGCCCCAAAGTCTTTTAATAAATAAAGTTATTCTCCATGGTGATATTTGTTATGGTCCTGTGATATTTTCAAGAAAAGACTCTATTGTTTAAGACCAACAGATGTACACAAATGAATAAATAAAACTGCTAGTTTAGGGGATTGGCAAGTTCCTCTTAAGTAAACATCTTCTAAATATAAGTTAAATGGGGGGAGAGGAGAAGGAGGGAAGCACAATTGCACCCATCTCTTCCTGAATTCAATAGGAAGTGTGGCGAACTCCAAAGGGTAGAAGATGCCAAAAAGCCTTACAGGCCATCAGCTCAGGAGAGACAGCTGCTGATGGGGAACATACTTCAGCTTGCATGAACAAATTCAGATATAAAAACAGGTCTTAAGTTTGCAGCTGCTTTCCTGCAGCTGCCAAGTTGTTGTATCAATTCAGTATTTACCTTCAAAGCCTGGTGATAATTTTAGATCACAAATATATCAGGGTAAAATTAAGAGAATTCCAAATGCCTTCCCTTCCTTCCCCTGGGAAAGAAGCAAAGCTCCAATCTGCTCCATAAAACCAGCTGGATCTACAGATGTGTAAGTCATAGTTAAACTATGGCATGTTGAGCAAATCTTAATTGTCTGGACTTATATGATATACCCAGTCATAAAGTTATATAAAGTTCAATTTCAAAAAAAACTAATGTGAAGCAAAAAATAGAATATCTTTGGGATTCAATCAATGAGTAACTTAAAGGCAATGCCCATCAAGGGGATTGTGAAGAAATTAGGAGGTGCGTCAGCACACAATTCATTCGTTCTTTCATTCATTCTTTGTTTGTTTTCCAAGTCCAAAACAATTTACATTAAAAGGGAAATATGTTTAAAATTAGTATAATAATTAAATTATCATACAACTTCTCCCTATGCCTGAAAAGTTTTCAATCAGTGGGTGTTACCTGCTCTAACATATGCCGGTGAAACACGGACACTAATGTCACAATCAGTACAAAAGCTACGAGTGGCAGAAAGAGCCATGGAAAGATACATGCATGGCATCACAAGAGAAGATAGAAGGACCCGCACATGAATTAGAAAATCAATAAATGAATGTCTGTAAGTCAAGGACTACT
Organism: Laticauda colubrina; assembly: GCA_015471245.1. Taxonomy (NCBI): domain Eukaryota; kingdom Metazoa; phylum Chordata; class Lepidosauria; order Squamata; family Elapidae; genus Laticauda; species Laticauda colubrina. Next base: position 13,521,172 of record BLBF01000059.1, on the reverse strand, counting down.
TACAAGGCTGCTGCTATCGTAGTATGTCTGCCATCTTTTTTCTTCCCCAGCGTAAATAATGCCCTCTCTTTAGAAAGACACATGGAGATGTGCCTGTAATTAACTTGTACTAGAACTCCTTCTCGCATGGGTGGAGTGACATAGGCACCACAACAGCCAATACTGACAGTCAAAATTGGAACTGTTCCAGTCAAGAAAGGATTGCATAGGAAATAACAGGTTTGATATTGCAGAAGCACAAAGATTGTGGTCTTCTAGGGCTCGTGGTCAAAGAAAAGGCCATGCTGGACATTCAGGCAGTCCCATTGCCCAATTATATCAAGGAAAGGTGTTCTTTTTAATACCATTAACCAGTGGAGTCCATTACCGTGGAAATAAGAGAGAGGATTAATCTCTAGCACCTTGTGTGCCTGGCATGTGACATTTCTTCCATTGATTCACAATGAAGGTTGCCATCTGCTGGATTATAATAGCTATTTCCAGGCTACTGAGGACAATAATAAAATGTGGAGTTTGCTTTTTTCCCTTTTTGTCACTTGCATCACATACTTTCTTTCACCAGTGGAAAAAGGGATCACTTATCTTTGCAAAATTAGGTTGTCTTTTCAAAGGACCTCAAAGAACAGTCTGTATAATTTCCCATGGTCGACTTTACCATGACCAGGAAACTGTCATTAATTCTGTTTATGGAGGTCATGTTTGTCCCAAAGGTGCTTTTCCAAAAGGCAACTGGATTTTCTTGGGTTTTTTTTTTTTTTTTTCAAATTGTTTTGCTTCTCATCAAGAAAAAGCTAAACTGAAGAAACATCTTGGATGAGAAGCAAAACCAAGCAAGTCCAACTGTCTTTTGGAAAAGCACCCATGGGACTATCACTAATTCTCTGAACCCTCTTTGTTTCTGCCTACCAAATTCCTTGGCTGTTTGAGGATCCAATCCAAACGATATTATCAACTGGGATGATAATTAACAGGATCAGAATTACACAGAGGAGGAACATAACCTGCATCTCAGCAGATCTCTGGAAGATCCCTCTTCTGAAGCTGCTACTTACAAGGAACGAAAACTTCACTATCCCAGTACATACAGTAACATGTTCATGGTCTTCCCATTCAGCAGATGCAATTTGCATGTTTCAAAAAGCCAGAAAGAAATATTTAAATTACTGCACCATCAGATTGGGATTTGCATCCGGAGTGATAAAATGGAGCAATTCTCTTTGCTTGCCAAATGGATAAGTTAGCAAACAGCATCAACTTCTGGATCTCTTTGCTTCCTTGCTTGCTTGGAAGCTCAGGCTAAGGATTAAAGAGGTGGCATTTTTCTGCACACAAAATATCCCATTTCTCTGGGATTGAAATAAAACCATCTGCAAGATCCACATCAAACTTTCTGTTCTACAAGTAACAACAGAAGACAGCTGCCCTCTCTCACACATGAAAATCCCAGAGCTGAAGCTCTTTGCAAAACAGAACACATTTTGGGTCTCAGTCTTCATGCGACATCTGTCCTGCAACATGCCTTCTTTCCTACAACATGGCTTCATAGCTGTAGCTATCAGAAACTTCTATAACAGCAGATGGACAAATCCGTGCACGTAAAGCATCGGCATATATATACATGGTGACCCAGCCATAACACTTCACATAAAATATTTCATTCGGCAAGATGTCCTCTTCTTCGAGGCTAATCCAGTCATTTCATCTAGAGACAGTGAATGTTCAGTTTGGCTTTAGCATTTATGGAGGGAGAAGGAATGCATTTATTCGAAAAAGAAGTATTTTCTTGTCTATAGGCAGAAGTAGTATCTAGGAGGAATGGAATGGAATCTAGAAGGAAGTATATTAGTCTAGCGAGAAGAAGGACTGGGGGATGATATGTTAGCAGGGTTCCAATAGTTGAGGGGCTGCCACAAAGAAGAGGGAGTCAACCTGTTCTCCAAGGCACCTCAAGACAGAACAAGAACAATGGGTGGAAATTAATCAAGGAGAAAAGCAACCTAGAACTAAGGAGAAATTTCCTGACAATGAGAACCATTAACTAGTGAGATGGTTTGCCTTCAGAAGTTATGGGTGCTTCATCGCTGTTCATTTTAAGAAGAGACTGGACAACCACTTGTCAGGCATGGTATAAGGTGTCCTGTTTGAGCAGGGGAGTGGACCAAGGTCCCTTACAATTCTGTTATTTTGTTATTCTGAATTCATGAAGATGCAGACACAAAAATATCTAATTTTCTTTCAAAATCCTTCTACTTTCTAAATCTTTCTACTTCTTTCAAAATCCTTCCATTTTCTAAATCCTTCTACTTGTAGTGACAGATCATGGCCAGATGTTATTTCTAGTTATGTCATCATATTTATAACATACTGCAATGATGCAAGCATATTGCAACATACATCATGATATCACAATTCAAGCCTTGTACTTGCTTCCACCCTTTAACTGAAATACTTAAGTTGTATGATTTGTAATATGATGCAAATTTTGTGGTTTCCAGCCCTTTTCCTTCTCTCAGAGGTGTCATTAAGTTTGTCGTTATTCAGACCATACAGTAACAAAAATGTAACATCTCATTTACTAATTACACTACAGCAAATCCAATAAAATATAATACACACAATATTGAATATACCCACTCTCTAATGAAACACCAGCATTTCTCGACCTTAGCTATTTTAAGATATGCGGACTTCAACTCCCAGAATTCCTCAGGTTATTTTTCCACTATTTATAAACTATAATAGCTGGCCTCACCATTGTAAGTATTACTGTCGGTCATAATGTCTGGTTTGGATTTGGCTTAACATAGAAATCTGAAGTTTGAAAAAATTATATTTCTTTGTGGATTTCTTGTCTACAAGCTGCTACTATGAATTCACACTGTTTTGTTCTCAATGGCAGTGGGATGAGCCCAGTGGTACTGGAACTGAGGAATAGCTAATATTTTTTCAACAAAAATATTAAAATGTGTATTAAGAATTGCTTGTGTTTCATTGTTCATTCTCTTTTATTCTCTAAGAAGAACAGAAGTGATCAAGAAAGTCAATCCTACAAAAATCAATTTTTAATATATCACAGTTCCTATTCCCAAATCTATCATCTCTCTTTTTTCCTTCCTTCATTCATTCCTTCCTTCCTTCCTTCCTTCCTTCCTTCCTTCCTTCCTTCCTTCC